>JANHFL010008664.1:0-15175 GCA_032468155.1 Oxyrhabdium leporinum
CATATATACACACACACACACACACATATATATATATATATATATACACACATATATATACATATATATATATATACATGCATACATATATATACACACACATATATACACACACACACACATTACGTACTTTCTTGCCTTTTTTTTGGTTACACTGCTGATGCCCCTTGCATGATACAGGGGGGGGGGAAAGAATTGCACCCCGTGCTTTAAAAACCTCCGCAGAAGTAGAATTCCCTAAATTAGAATAACTTGCATTTTTGGGGGGAAGGGGAGCAAAGACACAGATCGCCCCGCCCGCTTAGGCTTTGGCTCCGCCCACCCGGCGTCCCGGCCCCTCCCGCCGCCCTTTGATCCTTGCAAAGCTCGCTCATGAGTTTCCGGAGCTTTTTTTGCAAAAGTGCTTTGCTCCGTTTCCCCACCCCAACGCACGCTTCTTGCATTGGTTTCCTGACACGGCCCCGTTTCTGAAGCAACCAGGACGGGAAACCGTTTGCTGAAACGGGCTGAATGAACGGGTGAGGAAGCAAGAGCCGGTCGTGCCGGGAGAAACGTCTGAGTGCCTCGATCAAGCCTACCTTTTACTGTGCCTTTAGCTCCTGGGCCGATGGCCAAGTAAGGAGAGCCCGGGAGGCTTTGGGCCGAAGGTAACCGGAAGTGCCTGTTAATAAACTAGCAAGACAAGAGCTTCTGACGTAACGAAGGAAAAGTTTGTTCTGGGTTTCCCGCTGCAGCTGCAGGACGGATCAAAGAGGCAAGGCGGTTTTGCAGCGCTGCCAAAGACCGGTGCCCCGGAGAACGCAGCGACGCAGCAGCTCCACGCTTTCTGTGGGACTCGGCCCCACTAGATTCAGAGGGTTTCGTTTCTGAACTGTAACCGGGTTTATTCGGCTCTTCTGGGCTTCAAATCATAGGCGGGTTTTTTCTTCTTCTTCAAAAGATCAGATGCTAAGTGGTGTCGCTTGAAATAAATCCCTTTGTAATGATTTCTATACATAATAAGGGGCCTTAAGTGTTTATGCATAAAGCAATGGGGGACCGTGTATGATTCGTCCCACGGGCATTGGTGCTTTTCTGAGTTTGGCAGTGAGAAAACAAACTTTATCCATTTTTTGGGGGGGTAACATCTTACTCTCTATGTCAGTCGCAGGTCAGATCGAATGGAACATGCCCCTCGGTTAAGTTGGCTTGACTATTTGAGAAGTTCTTTCTTAGACAGTGTTGACTTTAAGACAAGGCAAATCCAGTCTATTTCTGAAAGTTGGTTTTGCACAAAAGGTCTCTTGATTTTAGGGAGATAGCTGTGTTTTTATTTTTCAAATACCCTAAGAGGACAACCAAAGAACATTTATGACCACAGCAAGTCTATTTGGGGGACAAAAAAACAAACAAACCTGAGTTAGGACACAGTCCACTAAACACAATCTTCTCTGCAAGAATATATGTTGATCTCTTAATAAAACCCAGTGGCTGAAATCTTTAAACTGCAGATGCCAATGTTAAAAGCCAATGAGGTTTATCTGAGATGCGATTATTGCTAATTGAAATCTGGATAGCGTATGAAACTCATATGCTTTTAGGACCTTGTGCCATCCCTCAGAGTTCAGTTGAATGTAGCTCATAAATGTTTCAGAAAATCATATCCGTGTTCAGGAAGTTGCTAATAACAGAAACTTCAAGATATGCTTTATTGTAGGAAGGAAGAAGGACTTTTAAGCATTTTTAGGTCTTTCATGTAACTGATCTGATTCTCTCGCTCTCCATCAGAAGATATTCCTTGTTAAAAAGCCACATTAAAAAGCCATTTCCTTTTTTAAATGGTGTATCTAAAAGATAATGAATGCTTTGAAAGTTTGGTACCAAAAGATAGTTATATTAAAACAACCAAAGGGTTACATCGGGGAATTTCAGATATAAAAAGTCTACTGTGAGACCATTTGCCCAATCAAGAATGGCATTATGGAAATTGCTTGAGGAATTTACATTAACAGTTATGTACTAAGGGAAGTTGTGTTCAAAAGCTCCATATGTTAGGGAAAGTTGTGAATGAAAACAGATGCAGATTTTTCACAGTGTTGTTTCTTTTTTTTTTAAACAAAATCATAGACTGGAATGTTTCTCTACTAGTGTAGATTATCAAACAGAAATTTTTTTTGTATCAATTTGCACGTCTACCTGTTATTGTGAATTTTCCTCCCCAAATCAAACAATAATATATCAACCCTTCAGCTTTCTGTTATTACTATCTCAAGATCCAAAGTTAAAAAAAAACAACTGAAGTAAAACCAGAGAATATGAAAGCTGCCACGGATGCAGCTTTCTGCAAATTTTTTGCCTTAGGCAGTAGTCATCAGTCCATTAATCCATTTAGTGCAGTAATGTTAATGGCTCTCCTGGTAGCACTTCTGTAGGGTGTGAAATGAAGCTCTCTCATGGCTGAGGGTGGTGTTTTTGGAATACACAAAGAGAAGAACTGAAAAAGAAAAGCTATGATGGCCATAAAGAATGTTAAAAGATATTCATAACTTTGGTAGTTCCTGATTGTTCAGTGAACATTGCTTCATTCTGGACTCCAAGATGGGTGGTTCTCATTGCATGGGGACAAAAGTCTCTTGTCCTCGACTTATAACCACATTTGAGCCCAAAATTTCTGCTGCTAAGTGAGACCGTTAAGTGAGTTTTATCCCATTTTACAACTTTTCCTGCCACAGTTGTTAAGTGAATCGGTGTAGTTGTTAACTTAGTAACAGTTGTTAAGTGAATCTGGCTTCCCCATTGACTTTGCTTGTCCAAAGGTCGCAAAAGGAGATCACAAGATCCTGGGACACTGCAACTCTCATAAATATGAACCATTTGCCAAGCATCCAAATTTTGATAACATGATGTTGCAATGGTCATAAGCGTAAAAACAGTCATCAGTCATTTTTTTCAGAGCTGTTGTACCTTTGAACGGTCACAAAATGAATGGTTGCAAGTCGAGGACTACCTGTAGTTTCAAATAATCCCACTAAAAATAGCCAGAAGGAATGATCTAAGTTGTTTTTTTTTTTTAAATAGCTCCAATTTCAAGTCCTGAATTTTTGAAAAGCACCAGGATTTATTTATTTTTAGAAAAGCATATGAACACATTTATAAAATGAGTGTAGAAACAATGGTCCAAACATTAAATAATAGTAACTTCATAACAGAGAGCCAATTTAATATAGTGATTAAAAACTGGGAGATCGTGAATTCCAGTCCCATTTTGGGCACAAAATCAGCAGGATGACCTTGGGCTAGTCCCACTCAGCCCTATGACGAAGTGCAGAGCAAACCACTTCTGAAAAAATTGCCAGGAAAATTGCAAGAGTCAAAAACTGACTTGAAAGCGCACATGCACAGGTACACAACTTCATAACAAGTGTTAAGCAAATGAAAAAGTCAAGTTTGAGGTAAGGTTTAGCCAAAGTATGAGTACAATTTACATATCTATTTGTAAATCTATATTTTGTCCAGAAATCTATTTTGCCATCCTGTTCTTTATGAAAGTACTCTTAAGATTATCACTTTTGTGGAAACATAATTGTTGGTTAAAAAAATGCTTCAAATCCATTTGAACATTTGGTATCACATGTGGAAGAAAAAGCCTTTCAGGGTTTACCAAAAGTCCTTCTTTTCCAACAATTTTTCTCCAAGTTTTCAGTCCACGGAGGTCCACTCTTGGCAATTTTAAGACCTGTGGACATCTCCCAGAATTCCCTAGCCAGCCATTCTGGAGTTGATGTCCACAGGTCTTAAAGTTGCCAAAGAAGTGGGCACCCCTGCTTCAGACCAACTGGAGACTGAAGACTCTACCTTTTACAATGCTATTTTGAAGAAGAATAGATGCTACGAGTCATAAGGCAACTGAGGTCATCAGTATGTCTGGATGGAGTTGAAGTCCAGGAAGATTCTGGAACAAGTCAGTGCCTATGATTCAGTAGCTAGTAAATAGCCATCAAAAACAGCCCTTGATATCTTCCCAGAGGGTCAAGCTATCAAAGGGTGGCTAAGCCCTCATAATTAACAGAGGTGGCGATAATTAAAAAAGCTGCCAGACTAAAAGAATCCCCATAAAACCTGGAAGATTTATAGAAAGGAAGCCTAGAAATATATAGAAGTAGAAGCAATGCTCAAGTAAAACACTTGGAAGATGCCAGAATAAGGGTAGGGAAATAAAGCATAGAAATACATAACTTCAGACTTTTTTTTGCTAAAGTCGTAAGTAGAAGAAAATACAGAGAAGGCTAGACGTATGTGGAAATAAAAATGTGTATCTAGAAATAGGAGATAGATATCAAAATGATAGCCATAAATCATAGAAGTATAAAGAAACAAAATCCTAAATTTTGTGGAACAAGAGACACTTGTTTTCTTATAAAATATTCTCCCTTAAACCAAAGTTAGATAAAATTAATTCTCGTTCTCTCTCTCTCTCTCTCTCTCACACACACACACATGAGAAATTCTTCCTTGCCTTTTTAACTTAGACTATGCTGGCTAGGAATTATCACATTTAGCCACAGGAAAGTGATTGCAAATGCCATGCGTTGCCTACAGCTGTAATGGCAACCAACCGGTGTGCTTTTAAAAGAGGACTGGACAAGCTATCGGAAACTACTAGCTTGATAGCTAGCTCCTGAATCATAGGCCGCTTAAATCCTGTTTCATGGGAATGACAGTGCAAGTGACATTCATGTAGGCTTATGAGTTTCTCAAATGCATCCAGTTGGCCACTGTATGGTACAGAATGCAGAACAAGGCCTGCTCTGGTCTCTGAACTCTTATATTGTTATGATTCACATATTTGGTTACCCCGAAAGTAAACAAAACCTACTTTGGCTTGGTGCAATGTGTGAAACCAGACATTCTTTAATTCTCTTGAGGTACAAGGGGAACAAGAGATGGCTGAAACAGAACAATTTACTTCTAATTTATTAAAGCTAAATCGCGAATCCGATTTAGGAAACCACAAGGAGAGATGAGGGTCGTCACAACCAAACCACCAAATGTAGAGAGAAAAAGGTCTGCCGTTAAAGAGCTAGAACAAAGGAAAGGAAATCTTTTTGTTGAAAAATGTGTAACCGCCTTATAGCTCTTGTCCTTGCCAGACAATTGAGCTCATTTAACTTCCTTAGAAATCAGAAAATATTGTAATTAGACAAAAGCTACATAAGACCAGCTAACTAAGGCTTTGTACTGAGGGGCCAGGCTGGTGATGTGAAGAACCTCAAGCGACTTTTGTCAAGATGCAGTGAATCTAATCACCATCACACAATAGCAATGACAGAAGCTAAACAATTGTGCAGAGGGTTTTTCCTCCTTTATCTGAAACAATATGAAATAATGAGCTGTAATCTGATCTGTATCTTCTGTGGCTGTTACAGGGCAGATGGATAGTCAGATCATGAATCCATTTTCTCTCAGCCATTCCATTGAGTTGGGGATGGAAATTAAGGGAGAAGTTGCTGAGTTTATAAAATTAACAAATACCTTCCGTACAGTCCTTGAACTTCTGCAAAGAACTCTCACGGAATTGTGCCACAACAGACTTTCAAAATAAGCCTGAACATCTGTTTCCTTTCAAAATCCAGCACCTTATTTTCACATGTCAGAATCATATCATACTTTCTTACATATGAATATATTCTACCTACAGATACACTGTCATATATATGATAGACCAAATGAGAGCCACTTTACTGTAATGATCAAAGTACCAGGAAGTCCTCCATAAAATTTGTGCAGGGCACATTTGCAATTTCAAACAGAGGCTGACAGGAGAATATAATAAAGGAAATGACCAAATGACTCTGAAAACAAATTTACTCATTTGTACTCTGAAAAACACCTACTCTGAGGTGCTCTAGCCCAAACTGCATGAGTGGCAACAGAGGGAACTCAAAAAAGTAAAGGCTGATTTTCCCATTAAGCATTAAATGAGGGGTGGGGCTTCAATGGTGTGGGTACAATCATTCTCTTGACCTTTTTTTGCCACCTCCAGGAGAGCAAGTGGACCTTCCTTGGCAGGAAGAACCATGAGAACAGTGGACATTTTTCCAAAGTAACAAATACACCCGTTTAGAGGGCACCGAATTGAGAGAATATCAGCTTTGGAATAATATCTCGATTCAAAATTTTGGCCTTTTTTTTTTTTTTTACAATTGCTATTTTTTGTCAGCCCCCAACTATCAATTGGTCCTTCTGATCATCTACAGAAGAAGAAACCACCCACCTGTGTTCATAATGCCACATGGTTCTTCGAATTGGTTAAAATGGCTATAGAATTTGTAAGCATCTTTTCAGAATTTAAGCATTTCAAAGGAGAGGTTTGTTTAGATATGAATGGTTCTATCTCTATCCCATCTTACCACCAGGTCAAAGCAACACTCCATCTTCCCTGTATTCTCACAATAGGTCTACAAAGTTAATTGGAAACATTATAATTGGGTTATGGCTTGGGAGAATGGACAATTGAATACAAAATCCCCATAGCTGTAGCCTGACGTCGGAGGCAACCCGAGGCCTGTGGCTGCATGTAGCCCTCAGCTTTCTTTTTTATTCCTTTTCTTTTGGGGCTCACAAAGCCCCTTCCAACCACAATGGTCAAAAAACCCCAGCAGTGTGATATCCCATCATTTTAAAATAACGAACACATGAAATTTGAAGTGTTACAAAAGGATTAACAATAGACCTCTTTCAGTCCTCAGATAGCAGAAATGCTCATCACGTTAGCAACCAGGTCTAAAAAAAATGTAGGGCTTCTTGGAAGTTTAATTATTATAATAGTATATTTCTAATACTTCCTTGGAATGGAGCTGGTTTAGGTAGTCCTTGACATACAACCACCACAGAGGCCAAAATTTCCATTGCTAAGCAAGGCAGTTATTAAAGGATTTATGCCCCATTTTATGAACTTTTTGGCCCTGGTTGTTAAGCGAATCACTACAGTTAATTGAAACACGTGATTGTTAAATACATCTTGCTTTCCCTGTTGACTTTGCTTGTCAGAAGCTCCCTAGGATGGTTGCAGATGACAAATCTGTAAAGCCTTAGTAAGACCACACCTAGAGAACTGTATCCAGTTTTGGTCACCACACTACAAAAAAGATGTTGAGGCTCTAGAAAATGTGCAGAGAAGAGCAACCAGGATGATTAGGGGACTGGAGGCTAAAACATACGATGAACGGTTGCAGGAGCTGGGCATGGCTGGTCTAGTGAAAAGAAGGACCAGGGGGGACATGATAGCAGTCTTCCAATATTTGAGGGGCTGCCACAGAGAGGAGGGGGTCAAGCTATTTTCCAAGCATCTGAAGGCCAGACAAGGAATAATGGATGGAAATTGAACAAGGAGAGATTCAACCTGGAAATAAGGAAAAGTTTTCTGATAGGGAGAGCAATCAACCAATGGAACAGCTTGCCTCCAGAAATTGTGAGAGTTTCATCGCTGGAAGCTTTTAAGAAGAAACTAGACTGCCATCTGTCAGAAATGGTATAGGGTCTCCTGCTTGGGCAGGGAGTTGGACTAGATGATCTACAAGGTTCCTTCCAACTCTTAATCTGTTAATCTCAGGACGCCAGGATTCTGCAACCATCATAAATACATATCGATTGCCAAACACGCGAAGTCTGATCACGTGACTCTGGGGATGCTACCACAGCCATAAGTCACTTTTTTCAGTAACTTTGAATGGTCATTAAACGAATGCTTGTAAATTGAGGATTACCTGCACGTTATGGAAAATAGTAACAGAGGATAGCTTACCTAACACCCTGATGTGGTCTGCACTCAGGTTATCTGAATGTATGGAGCTGTAGTTGAAGTATAAATAAGTATATATAAGTATAAATAAAATGCAATGAGAAACTCACGAGATACTTGGCGCTGACCGGTTGCATGTGGGCAAGGTGAGCATACCATGTGGCTTCATGACTCTGTCACTGTAGCCCATAATCTCCTGAAAAAATTTAACTGCTTGTAGAAAGTTAGCACCCACCCCTCTCCTAGAAGAATGAAATATTTAAAAGGGCAGAATATTATATTTCCCTGGATGAGAAATGGAAAAAAATGCTCTTGGAAAGCAGCCCCCACCTTTCTTAAAAGCCCTCAGCAGATGTCAGCACTTAAGAGATAAAGAGATAGATAGCTCTATTCATAAGCAAATACCCTGCAGCAAGGTCTGAACAAAGATAGAGTTAGCCCTCAGCAACAATAGGAATTGCCCAACAAACCCCTTCATTGTGTCAGCCCAAATGTCAGCCAAACGTAGCTCAAACAAACTCCTAGGATTTGTACATGGCACCATGGGAGTCTGACAACAGCCAATAGAATACATGTTCTTGCACAGGAACAGGAATCTCAAGTTCAAAACCCAAGAGAAGTTATAAATACCCCCCCCCCACTCTCAACTCCATGTGGTCAGCTGCACCAGAACTACAAAAGTGCTTCTGTTCATCAATAAATGGACCTTCTTCCCACTCAGCCTCCAGCCTCCATTTTGTCCCCAGTACCTTTCTCCCGGGTTGGAACTGGACCTGGATATTTCCTCCGAAGTTCTGTTGTCGGTCACCAAAAGTATGTCTGTCCCAGTTCAATTTTAACATAGCGTTTAATTCGTGGGGTCATTTCAGTTAAGGAAAGTCCTCAGAATGCCTCAGTCAAGTGCGATTAAGTAGTCATCTATTTACTCTTTCATCACAGGGGGGCTCTGATTGTTTTGACTGCCATTCTCACTCCCCTACCATCGCTTGCCATCACTTTCCTTTCATAAACCAGACTTGAGCATAGATAATACCGTTCATTAGGAGGACCAGGCAGACATGATGGGGACCATTTGCAATCTTTTTTTTTCTTTTTTTGCTGCTGATGCCTGAGGTTCTTCTTGTAAAGTTTTTTTGGGTTTTGTTTTGTTTTGTTTTTTGTTTTTTTTAAAAAAACCAGAAGTGAGGCCTGGATGAACTCATCAGTGCTCATCAGTAGCATTACATTGCAGGATGCTATTTGAAAAGCTATTAAAGTCGATTGGTAAAGCTGTGATTGCTTGTGCTGTTTTATTTCCTTTTCGTTGTTATTATTGGCATAAGTGTCAAATTAAAGATATACCCATAGAAGAGCACTATGCATATGCATTGTAAAGTAAGTCCCTACTGTGTTCCATCAAGCTTTATTCCTAGGGAAGAGCGCTTAAAACTTCGACCTAATTATTATAACTTTTTCGGGGCTCTGCAGCCCTGAATTTTATTTATTCAATTTATATGCTGGCACAGGGTTTAGAAAGCCTCAGAATATTTAAACGTCTCCTGGTAGTTAGTTTCCCCTTGGGAAAACAACAAATAAAAATCTAGAGGAATGCATACCAATAAATAAAGGGTTTTCAAGCAGTGGTCCGTGCAATCTGGTAATTGTTACTTTATGTGACATAGACGTTAAAAGTGTTGGCTATGACAGAATAACTTTGAACTGGACACTCTTTTTCAACCCAACCTACGGCCTGGAATGGCTGTTATGGGGGTAAAAGGAAAGGAGACCATCATTTAATTTGCCTTGAACTCTGGAAGGAAAGTTGGGGGATATACAGGTAGTCCTTGACTTATGACCATAATTTCCATTGCCAAGCAAAACAGTTGTCAAGTGAGTTGTGCCCCGTGTTATGAGCTTTTTGCCACCGTTAAGCAGAACACTGTTGTTAAATGAATCATGTGGTTGCGAAGCAAACCTGGCTTTTCCAAATTGACTTTGCTTGTTGGAAGTCAGGTGGAAAGATTACGAATAGTGATCACAGGACCCCAGGACAGCACAACCATCATACACGCCAGTTGACAGGTGCCTAAATTTTGATCACGTGCATGCTGCAACAGTCATAAGTGTGAAAACAAGTCACAACTCACTGAATGATCACTAAACAAATCTGTAAGTCGAGGAGTACCTATAAACTCCACAAAGGAATAAAAACTGAAATCATAGTTGTCAAACCCAAATAAATGCAAAATAAATGGGCTGCTAATGATCAGCCCACATGGATAATAAATTACACTCCTGCCCCCTGCAAAAGTCATTTAAACTCCATGTATCTCAAGATAGGGAAAACGTTTAAAATGTCAGGAAATTAAGAACATGATTCTACCTAAGTATTTACCTGAAAATAAGAGGTCTGTGAATTTGAGGCAAGCAGGAAGACTATATAGAATAAAAGGTTATAAACGCCAATCAAAGTTTTGTACACATCGCATCCCTTCTCACTGAGAATTGGCAGTTCCCACTGAAAACAATCTTGCAGATTTTGTTTCTCTCAACAAAGGTGTGCGTGTGGCTCACTTGTATGTGGATTTGTGTGTGCCTTTGTTTGTGCGCATGGCTGTTGGCCAGAGAGGAAAAAATAATAATAAAAAAAAGACTTTCCAGGGCAGTAAGTTCAAATTAATATTATGTCTTAAATCAGCAACATAAGTCACCCCTTTGTACTATTAATTCTTTCCCCATACACACAAAATTCACTCACACATAAACTGCTCAGCTGCACACAAAGAACTACTGACAGAAATCTGGACTCAGCTAACAACATCACTCTATGCATTCTTACTATGCAGGCAGTTTCTAGATACTGTAAGTACGCACAGATTACTATTGTGCTAGGGGGGAAATAGTTTTAAAAAGCAATTACTCAATATCATATTCTACCATAATCTCAAGACTCTAGACAGCTCTTATTATGGCCTGCAGTGGCTCTTATTTTCTGGTAAACTTGCTTAGAGTTTCTAGCCATGCTCAGCCAGTATGATAAGTCTTGTCCTCTTTATTTATTATGTCATTTAAGAAGAATATGTATATGGCCTACACATTCAGTGAATCCAGGCAAGTTAGAGAAGTAAAACTCCAAATACAAAACCCGATGATCCCCAACACCCTGGTGAGAACCATCAAACAAACCACTTACCATATTTTTCGCACTATAAGACAAACTCCCCCCCCCAAAAAAAAACGGGGGCGGAAATATCTGTGTGTCTTATAGAATTAATGTTGCCAAAGCCCTGCCCATTCACTGGCCCCCACCCTTCGCCCGTTTTCTGTCTCCGCACGACCCATTTTTGGCCTCCGTGTGCCCTCTTTTCGGCCTCCACGCATCCCATTTTCGGCTTCTGCGTGCCCCATTTTCAGCCCATTTGAACCCGACTCCAAAGCCCTCATTTGCACTGAGAAGTCCAGGGAGAGAAAAGACACTCCAGCTTGTTAGAAGAATTTCTGAGTAAAATTGGAGAAAGTGTTTGCACTTCAAGCAAAAAAAATGGAGTCTTTCCCCCTTCCCGCCTCATTTTGGAACTGTTTCTGTTTCTATTTATTTGCCATTCTTCGCAGTAATAGCATTTCAGTTGCAAATCCATTTGAAAATCTCCCAATAATTCTGGACATATTGTGTGGTCTCAGTGTGCTTCCTTAGAAGGAAGTTTCATTGAGTTTATACCTTGTTCCTAGGCAATTGGGTATAAGATTGCAATTTTATGCACCCAGTGTACTTTTCAGTAAAAGAAATGCCACATTCATAATATTATAATGAGATGATTATTTCCTGCACCACACAAACCCTTTCAAATGTATTAATGTAAAGCTTTATCAGGTTTATAGCTTGTGAATCTAAGCATATATTTACTAAATTCAGTAAACTGAACTGTATTTTTTTTTAAGAAAATGCTATTAGATGTTTGGTAAAATAAGATTACTGCAAATAATCTGTAATAATAGTACTTATCCTATTAGGTGTTTTCTGCCATCCTCTAGCTTCAGCTTTTATCTCTTTTCCGTAATATATTATTCCCACCAGGACTCAAAAGAAGAGAAAATGCTATATAGTGCTCTAATTTTCCCCCCTGGCATATCAGATTTTAAAAACGGTAGTCTTTGTTGCATATCTAGCCTTCCTATTTTTTTCATAACAGAAAAACTCATTTCCAATTTAGCAAGGGATGAGTAGGCCTACACTGAAGAGGAAGCACTGTTTAGATCTGGAATCTGAAATGATTCGTGTACGTATGGATAACTGAATGTAATAGATACTTGAGTGATAAAAAATGAAGGATAATGATTCCGTCCTCAAGGAAACATTAGTATTATTATTATTATTTTGCTAACTAGTGATTATGTCAACAGCCAACATCAAAAAGTGTCAAAAGAACTACCTGTAGCAAAAATTTAAGAGGACCTTGATTCCCATTGTTATTGCAGAGTTTGGGACTATACTCTTAAAAAAAAAGTTTCCTCCATATAAGATCTCATTGTTTCTGATTTGTTTCCTGTTTGAGTAATAGTACATTCATTAAAGCAGTCACAAAAATATGTTTGTTTGCTAAAAGAACTTTACTATTTCTACTAGTTTTATATTTTCCTAATTTATCATCTCTATTTAGGGGGTTAGGATGGGTCAAACATGTCTTTGCGACTAACAACAACAATTTAGGAAGAGGCCTCTGGGCTTTCTTTTAAAGAGACCCCCTACTCTAAGAAAAAGGGAAGCAATTAAATGTAGATGTCAGGCCTGGCCTAAGAAAGACATGAAATAATCCAGACCAAATCCAATTCTTTGTTTATATAGATAGAATCTTGCCAGATAAACCTTTTCTACTCTCATCGTAATGGATATACCCTGGGAGATTCTAGGGAGTGGCTATCTTCAATTTCTTCTTCTTTCCACAATCCAGCTCCAGGCAGTGCTGTCTCTTGTCTCAACCATCCTCCCGTGCTCTCTCTTTCCTGGGAAGCTGATGTTACTGTAGTCCATCATATCATCTCACCTTTCATAGACACATTCCATCACACCAGGCTAAGAAATAATCTTGAATGCTGTCAGAAGAATAATTTGGGATTCCAACTTGAGCCGGGGTTGTGCAAGAATGCATAAGGATGAGATGCAGACAGCTATGAGGAAAAAAGAAATGTTTATTTCTAAAATCAAACAGCTTTCCTTTGGGGACAGCTGCCAGAGAAATGGGGTACAGCCGCAAACTTTTATAAGGGTAGCTTATCTGGGGTGTGAAAATGTCTACGTGCTGATTCTAATGTTACACTTATGGGGGGGGGTATTCTTGTGAACGTGCAATTCCGCTGGGAGACTTAATTTAATTAACTCTATTTGTATTTGCAGACCTTATCCTTTGACATATGGATTAGGTCTCGGTAACTTATTTGGGGGGTTTGAGCTACTTTGCTAATTTTAATTTCAGCTTGACTGCCAATTATCTGATGGTGACACTGATTCTCAGACCATTGTGGAGTCTGTTAATATTTTAAGGGAAGATGGAAACAGTATAAAGAATAAAATATATGCGGATATAAAACTTTTCACAATGCTTTATTTTTGATTCAGTGGTTCCCTCTTTCCAGCAGAAGGGGCAGAAGGTACCTTGTACTCGTACCTGGTTAATTCAGAACCTATTCAGAGAGCCAAGCAGTTTTTGCTTAGTGGTGCAAATTCGAGAGCATAGATTGTACATATCCATAGAAAGTAGGATAGAAGAGAGCATAAGGCAACTTTCTCTTCCATGATATCTCCCAGATGTGCAGCCTTCAACTCCTAGAATCTTTTTGCACTGGCTATGTTGGCTGAGGAATTCTGGAACTGAGTCAGTCCAGAGGATGCTCAAATTAGCTTATGGAGCAGTGTGTTCAAAGCTAGTTTAGTCTCCCACCTATAAATGGCCTGCGCATTTGCAGGAGAAGGGAAATGTATCCAGGAAGACCAAAATGCTCTATGAATTCAAGACAAGAGGAGGCTGAAATTGCTTCCATGTTTGCCAGAAGTTGTGTGGCCTGAGCTGTCATCATACCATCATCTCTGACAATTTTCTTTGTTTGGTGGGAATAGGATTTCAAAGCGAATAAGACTGTTATCTAGTTATTCTTCAGTCTGAAGAGGCCTGTTCCTTCATTTTTTAAAAAATTCGCCCAAGTTTCTAACCAATATTACTTTCTTAACAGCTTGTCCCCATTTCATTACAGCAGTGATGGGAGCAAAGTTTTAAACTTACTCTAACATTGGACTTCTTTTGGCTCTACTTTACTTTACAATAAATTCAGCTTCAGTGCTTTGTTTCTTTCCATAGTTTCTTTCATTTTGGCGCGTGGAATGCTTTCTGAGTCAACTCTCTTCTTTCTTTAATGATTTGCTATAAATCCTCCTCCATAAAAACATGAAGATGCAAAAACTCTCAGGGTCAATTTCAGGGTTGAAAGGTTTCCCCTTTGGTGGCTGTCTTTCAAACCTCTTTAAGAGAGTGGCTGGTCTCCACTGGAGAGTTGGACATTTGTGGCCTTCTAGATGTTCCTGAGCTAGAATTCCCAGTAACTCTCATCATTGCTCATGCCACATTAGGCTACTGGGAGTTGTGGGCTAAACATTAGAAATAAATCTAATGTTTAGAAATGACTGCTTCAGGAGCCAGCTGAATTTCCCTCCCTGGAGGTATTAAAATGTTGGCTAGACAATTAAGTAGTGAAAGCATTGTTGAAACAGCCTGCATTTAGATCTTGTACTTAGAAGGGACTTAGATGCTCAATCAATCTTTTAACTCTGATCTTCACAGGCAAGTGCTCTTTAAACTGCTATGGTCCCAGACACATTCTCCCACTCCTATCCCAATGCTCGGTCAGTAGCCTGATGAGAAAGAGACCCAGTCACACAACATAGTGCTGGGGCTGTGACCACACATCATTAGATAAACTTCAGAGGCATCTGATAAGGTTAAAAAAGGAATGAACTGTTTCTGCTCATTAAAGCTGTACATTAAATGCATCTTTCATTAAGGCCTAGAACATAGGAAGAAATCTAATCTAAGACATCCAAGTAAATGCACAATACACAGTCAAAACTTCACTTACCCAGAAAAATAATTGTATTTCTAATTTGAATTTTCTGTGCCGTACTTTCTAACTATTGCTTATCTCGTTGCCTTCCACTAGAGGAGAAAACTTTTAGGACCCTGTATTTTTTCAACATGAGAGTATGGTGACATCAAAAATCCAGAAGTATTTCTGAATGTTTTATTAACTGAAAAAAGCTGATTCTGGATTTCTCTACATTAGTCAGATAATTTTCCTTCCTTCCTTCCTTCCTTCCTTCCTTCCTTCCTTCCTTCCTTCCTTCCTTCCTTCCTTCCTTACTTACTTACT
>JANHFL010008664.1:21765-32022 GCA_032468155.1 Oxyrhabdium leporinum
AGGTAACGAAAAAGAAGAAAAGGAAGGGAGGGAGGGAGGGAGGGAGGAAAGGAAAGGAAGGAAGGAAGGAAGGAAAGGAAAGGAAGGAAGGAAGGAAGGAAGGTAGGTAAGTTATAATAAGAGTGAGAGAGGGTCTCAGGGAAGGTCACAAAAGGGGATCACGTGACCTCAGGACACTCCCGGATACAACCGTCATAAATGAGCAAGCCAATTGCCAAGCGTCCTGAATTTTGAACGCATGACCATAGGGATGCAAATAACATGTGAAAAATGATCATAAGTCACTTTTTTTCAGTTCCATTGTAACTTTGAGCCACAGTGGATCAGTGGCTATTTCTGCTGCCTGCTGGCTGCCTGCAATTTGGCAGTTTGAATCTCACCAGACTCAAGGTTGACTCAACCTGCCATCCTTCCGAGGTGGGTAAATGAGGACCCAGATTGTTGGGGGCAATAGGCTGATTCTATAAACCGCTTAGAGAGGGCTATAAAAGTACTATGAAGTGGTATATAAATCTAAGTGCTATTGCTATCGCTATTCAAACAGTCAGTAAATGAACAGTTGTAAGTTAAGGATTACCTGTATATAGGTGCGTAGCACTGAATTTGATCACCTTACCACCTTTAGATTAAAAACAAGGGTATGGCGTTGCAAGCTGCTCTCTCAGTCCTTCTACAAAAGGGATTTAATACCCCTGCCTAACAACACAGACTAATGCCAGGCACTCAAAGACTGACCTGCCATACTCATTCTCCCAGCATCCTACGGTGCAGTTATCATAAGCCTGTCTTTGCTAGATATAGCTTCTTTCAGCCTACAGTGCATTGGGCTTTCACAGCTTTGGAATATAACTCCTGGTCCTTAAAAAAGCAAAACTTTTTTTTTATGCCTGCCATTGAGAAGAGAGAGGTGCCCAATCACACAGCAACATTAAAATCTTTATATTGATTTATTCATCCTTGTGGAGACACTCAAAAATGGATTTGCAATGTGAGCCGGGGAATTGCCTATCCCAATAAAGAATGGTGCATGCCTTTTTCCCAGCTGCTCTTCTCTTTTCTGCCTTCCTTGCTGGTTTTGCACAGGGAAATGGAGCAAAAGATAACAGGGTGACTGGGAAATGTGGCCGTCCACCTTTCATTCTCTCCTTTCCTCTCCTTCTGTGCTTCTTCATTCCTGCCAAGTGATTTACACACTACTACAAGGCAGGAACACTCCATTCTTCAGGAAATAGTATCAACTGGCCAGCCAATGTGGGCCTTTTCTGTGATTCCTTTTCTAAATATCCAGCTGATTTTAATTTACTGAGTCAGTTGGATTTCACCAAAACCTTCCATAAATTCAAGCTATTGCAAAAACAGAGTACTTATTTTGCTGGCAGTTTATTCTGGAAATTATTGGGTTTTTTTTTTCTAAAGCGAGGGCAGCATTTGTAGATCAACATCACTACCCAGAACCAAGGTTAATTTTAGCTTTGTTCTGACCTCAGATCTCAATATGTAAATACAGAATAGAGCAGGGCTGTCAAACTTGCGTCACAACATTGTCACGTGATGTATCGAGACTTTTTTTCCCCTTCACTAAACCAGGTGTGGCTGTGGCCAGGGCGTGATGCATCTGGATCATGGGCTGTGAGTTTCACACCCCTGGTATCAGGGGTGGGCTGCTGGGGGTTCCCAGGGGTTCTGTGCAGTTCGCCAAACCCCCAAAACCCACTCCTGGCTGCCCCTGTCCACCACACCCTGCCCCTCCTGCCCCACTTCTCCCCTCCCAGGAGTCTCCAAGTGGCCCGTTTTGGATGCAGGTAAGTGTAGGGTGCGCGTGGAGGCTAGGGAAGGGCAAAAAACAGGCCTCCCAGAAGTTCAGAAAGGCTGGAAATGTGTCAGTTTCCAGCTTCTAGAGAGCCTCCGGAGCCTGGGGAGGCCATTTTCACCCTCCCAGAAGCTCAAGGAAAGCCTCCAGAGGCCAGGGAGGATGAAAACGCGTCCCCCCAACCGTGGTGCTGGAGGCCGACTAGGCCATGGCCACCATGGCCACGCCCACCCAGCAACTCGGCAGCAAACCCATTGCTGAAATTTTTGAATCCCACCCCTGCCTGGTATAGAGGGACAGAAGAAAAAATGAAGGCCAGACATGTTGTCTCTTACTCCCATTTTGAACAAGGAAAGTGAGCAGCCTTGATCATGGCTGCAGGAATTTGGTATATCTAGTATGATGAAAAAAACAACCAAACAACAACTGGGGTGACATGATACCATTGTTCCAAAATTTGAGGGGTTGTCACAAAGAACATCAACCTATTCTGCAAAGCACTTGAAGGCAGGACAAGAAGCAATAGATGGAAACTAATCCAGGAGAAAACCATCCTAAAACTAAGGAGAAATTTCCTGACTATACTGAGAACAATTAATCAGTGGAATAGCTCACCTTCAGACGTTGTGGGTGCTCCATCGTTGAGGATTTTAAAGAACAGATTGAACGGCCATTTGTCTGAAATCGTATAGGGTCTCCTGCTTGAACAGGGTGTTTGACTAGAACACCTCCAGAGTCTGTTATTCTGTTAAATAAAGATTGATCTTGCTCTACGGAGGCTTCTGCTTGAGTCCAACTCAATGTGAATCACTTCTAAATACTTTCCAACTTAAAGTATGGAAAGTGGAAACTTGGGCATGCGACCTAGGAGTTGTAAAGATGCACATACAGCACATATAGATCTCTTGCAGATAACTTACATGTACTACTGGAAGGGCTACACCGTTGTGCCTTTTTGTTCTTGTTTTGACCATTCAGTCATGTCCAACTTGGTGACTTTATAGGCAAGGTCTCTCCATGCTACCCTGTCTTACACCACTTCTTTCAGTTGTTGGATGTTCATCTTAGTATCCGTCTGATGTTAACAAACCACCGTGTTCTTTTCTTGCCCCTCTTTCTTCTTCCACTAACCATTCCTAGCATCATTGACTTCTCCAATGAATTTGCACACATGACATAGCCAAAGTGAATCAGATTTTTTTTGTTTTTCTTGGCTTCTAGAGATGCGTCCGGTTTTATACGATTCAGACCCATTGTGGGTTAGCAACCAGCAAAAACCAACCAATAATTTATCTGTAAACCTACGTACAACAATGCTTTGGTTTTGCAACCAGAATTCTTAGGACAGGTTGTGGCAGCAAAAGTCCACCAACCAGGGAAGTTACAGTTAGTGTAAATAGTATGTGAGAATGACCTTGGGGCATGAGGGAACAGCTGCAACTAGAGCAATGGTAGAATATGAGGTAGCTCAGCCTTCAACAGGAATGTGTGCATGGCAAGCATCTCAGAAGGGAAGAACCTACATACAGCAATTCTATTCTCTTGTGACCAGAATACTCAGGTCTGGTTCTGACAGCAAAAATTAAAACGCCACTAGCCAGGGATGGTTCAGTGAGTGTAACGTGATGTGGGAATGACCTCAGGAGACAGGGGATAAGAGGAAGCTCAGTCCACAGCAGGAATGTGGACATGGCAAATATCTCAGAAGGAACTCCCCCTGGTTTCTGGGTGTGTAAAAGTGATGGAGGAGAAACGTACTTCCAAGATTATCTTAATGAGCGTTGATAGCCCAGTGGTCAGAATGCAGTACTGCGGGCTACTTCTGCTGACTGTCGACTGCCTGCAGTTCGGCAGTTTGATTCTCACCAGCTCAAAGTTGACTCCACCCTGCCACCCTCCCTGCCTTTATTCTTAAGGTTTTATTTTATTATATAAAATACAAAGAAGAGAAGAAAAAATAGGAAATTAAGGGAAGGAAGGGGAGCAGGGAAAAGTGAAAAGTTGAGGTTGGAGTATGTTTATCTTGTACTGTGCTAAGAAGAGTTGGAAGTCAATGCCCTTTTTCTTTCTTTTTCTTGCTCCCCTTGTATCTCACACCCCATCCTTCCACCCTTCCTTCCGAGGTAAGTAAAATGATGGCCCAGATTGTTGGGGACAATAGGCTGACTCTGTAAAACTGCTTAGAGAGGGCTGTAATGCACTGTGAAGTGCTATATCAGTCTAAGTGCTATTGCTATTGCTGTTGCTAATTTAGCCTTACCGTAAAGTAAAGTTAGTTGTTCTGGGTGTGCCTCTTTGGATTACCTTGCTAGAGGTAAGGTCGCTACAGATAGCCACCCAGGAAGGAGCAATTGACCTTCTGAATCTTGATTCAATGAAGAGTCTAAAGCCCAGTGGAATTGATGCTATGGTTCTACAACTTTTCCATTTTTCCTTTAAAAAAAAAATCTACTGGTGCTAAGTGGACTTGCAGGAATTGCACGTAGTTACAATTGTAACTAATTTTTATTTAAGAATAAACATTGTTTAGTGCAAGGTAAATCCACTGAATATCTCCACCCTCAAACCAAGCATTGTTTTCATCTTACAGCCCATGATTTGTGAGTGCACGTTCTCAGAGAGCCAGCAAGACAACCTGTTCTAATGCACCAGTGGTAGTGAGACAGTTGTAAAAGCCAAGGAATAGTAATGAGGAGAAGAAAAAAAAAGATGAATTGGAGATGCCGCAGCAAGTTATTCAAATATGTATCTAAAGGGGACATCATAAGACCATTAAATTCCGGCTCCAAAATGATATAGCTGCATGACAGGTGTTTGTCCAAGCAAATATTACCCTCTCTATTAAATCCACAGCATCAATGGCACATATATTTTATTTCACTTTTCTTTCATGATCACTTGTAATGGAGAGGGAAAGGAGAATCCTGGATGCCAATTACTAATGCCGATAACGGAATAAAAATTCATCTCCTTTCCAGCAATGACATAGGGCTGCTCTGATAAAACGTACAGCGGAGTATTTGGTTAGAATGCACAACTAGGCATGGAGACGTTCCAACACACTCCTTCCTCAAATTTAGAGACAGAGAGAGAAAGAGAGGGAGAAAGAGAGATGAATACAAGGTGGAATGGACAGCTGTGGAGGTGGCTGGAATCCCATGCACCTGGTTCATTTGATCACCTGGGTCAAATGCAAATTATAATTGCACTGCAGAAGACCAAGTAACACACTCTTGGGGGGGGGGGAAATCAAGGTTTTTGGAATGTAGCAAAAAAAATGACAAAGTAGAAATTCGGATACTCTTTCTAGCAACTCTGGTCTATTTCTCCTACTTGTTTTGGGGTTTGTTTGTTTTTTTGACTGGAAAGGCTGAGTCCTTTCCTGGCTTCCAGCCCATGAATTACAAATTTGCTACAGAGGAAAAAGGCAAGCTCGTTTTACTCATTCCCTCGTTTTACTTGACCTAACCCTAACCCTTCACAGCTTGTGCTCAGTCAAGTGTTACCCTTCCTGAAGTATCACAAACAACCGCCTAATTCTGATAAGCTACAATCGGAGATGAGGGTGGACCTCAAATGATTGTTGAATTACAAGTGCTGCAAAGAATTGTCATTCTAAAAGTAGTGATAAGTTCCTACACCTGTCTACATGTAAGAAATTCATTACTTGGGGTTGTGGGGGGAGGGAGGGAATGTTATATTTATTTACTCAATTTTGAGGCTTACCCAAATTCCTCAATAACTCTGGGCAGGATACAAGTGTTTTTTGTTTTTTTTTAAAGGAGGGGTAGAGAAGTAGGCCATGGAGAAGACTCTATTCCTGAACCCTACAAGAGGACATTGTTTAATTGACAGGATCCACAGTGTGCATACCTTGCAAGTCCTTATCAGAGAGACAGAAATATTCAGAGACAAGTGATCCCTCTACCAAACAGGCCCTAGGCTCCAAAGGGCTTCATAGGTAATAACCAACACTTTGATCTGTACCTAGAAGCCAACTGCAGTGCAGATCTTGTTACGCCTTTCTCACCTTTTATCAGGCCCAAGCCCAGAAATGAGACAGCAAGATCCAATTGAATCCAATCCTTTATTTGCAGACAACAATCTCCTATGTGTAATGATTTCATTGTCTAATTTGGCTAATGTGCCGTCTGGTGTTTATTGATCCTAAAAGCATTTTGCTTATTGTACACAACAATATATATATATATATACTTTCCGTGAAAGAACAAAACCACTGCTCCCCCCACACCCACCCTGTGCAATGCTACACTGTTCTCCTTCTTCATCTGATGGATTCGTAAGTACAGTAGTTGTTAATGGCTTCAGCAGCAGGGAAGTCTGTCTAATCAGGGAGAGGAAATGAAAGGAGGTAAACATTGTTGTGAAACTGGGAGGTGGGAAGACCAGGGTATACAACTGCAATAGACGCTTTCTCTGTCTACCATCGAATTTATGTATGCAGAAAGGTAAGAAGAGCTTTCTCTGAGTCACAGCTTAGGAGGAACCATGTGTTGTAAAAAAAGCAGGAATGAAAAAGAAAATGGTGATGGATATTTGCTGAGACATTTATTCTGGCAAGTGGATTGAACTGGCTCCAACCGGCAAAAAAAAAAAGAAAGAAAGAAAAAAAATTGGGGAAGAAAAACCATTGCGCTGAACTTTGCTACTTGCTTATGCTATACAATGTATGGTCAAGCTCCAATTGTTTCTCCCAAGGAAATAATTATAGTTACCATCAGGAAAACTGGTTTGGGACAAAATATTAACAGGAGAGCCTTGTTACATTAATTTGCCAGTGGGGCTTTCAGCAAGCTTCAGAGTAGGCTACTCATTCTACTGTCCTTCAGCTACCTTTGCAGTGCCCTATCCCTTCACACATTGTAGGTGTCACATCTAGAAAGCACCGGGTTGAGAATGGTCTTTCTAGACAGTGTTTTTCAGTGTCTTGCATGGGGTTGATCAATTTTATATTGCAGGAAGATATCAACAGGGCAGAAATTACTTTGTCCCATAAACTGGCCCTGTTATGAGAAGCTGAAACGTATAATACAGTGGGTGCCTCCTATGACTAAGGGCTTGGGTGTATTTTGTGCCTGCGAAACTAAGAGAAATGCAAAGGACGTAACAGAACTTATAGAAAATACCCTGGTCTCGCAGAGCGGACCTCATTAATATGTGCAAAGAGATGTAGGTACAAGTTTGAATATAAATGAAAAGGTTAAAGTATATGTCAGAAAATATGAACTGGTGCCCACCATATTTTATGCATGTGTATAAAAGAAAGAATCCATAGATGGGAGTAATTCTAAATCATGCTTACTCTTTTGATAGTTGTCAAGTAGAACCATCAAAAGGACAAAAACGTTGTGTCCTCTTTGGAAAAGTATTAGAAGATAGGTTAATCTCCAAACAGAATGAAGAGGAATGGCTATAAGCAAAGGAGTTATGGAACCTCCTTAAAACAGAACAGAAATAATTAAATTACGGAATAGAATAGCAGAATTAGAAGGAACTTTGGTGGTCTTTTAGTCCAAACCCCTGTTCTTACAGGAGACCCTATACCAGGGGTGTCAAACTTGATTTCATTGAGGGCCACATCAGAGTTGTGTTTGACCTCGGGAGGCCAGGTGGACGTGGCCAGGGTGGGCATGGCCAGCTTGACATCCATTTTTGGCTGCGACGGCCTCCTGCAGCCCTCTGCTAGCAAAAACCGAGCTCGGGAGGGCTGCATGCGGCACTCCCCAGCTCCGTTTTCGCTGGCAGAGGCACCACGGGCCAGCCCTTTGCTCCACGGGTCATATCTAAGCACCCCGCAGGCCAGATCTGACCCACAAGCCTTGAGTTTGATGCCCCTGCCTTATATCATTTCAGACAACTGGCTGTCCAGTCTCTTCTTAAAAACATCTGGTGTTGGAGCATCCACAACTTCTGGATGCAAACCATTCCACTGATTAATTGTTCTAACTGTCAGGAAATTCCTCCTTAGTTTTATACTGTAAGTTGCTTCTCTCCTTGATTAGTTTCCATCCATTGCTTCTTGTTCTGCCTTCAGGTGCTTTGGAGAATAGGTTGACCCTCTGTGGCAATCACAGAGTTGCCACAGAAATGTATAAAATTACACTGACAGGAAATGCAGAAAAGAATTATGTGTAAGAGATTATGAGGAAGAAAAATATTTAAGATTTAAGATGATTGATGCAAAAGAGAGAGAGAGAAATATTTTATAATGTATGTAATCATAAAGATAGAAAGATATGGATAAACTGCATTTCAATCTATGATTCTCTTGAGACATGATATGGTACAAGAAGATCCACCCATAGAGAAGTAGAGAAGAACCGGGATAATAACATCAAATTGGATGAATGGATGGGTGGGTGGGTGGATGCAGCTGACGATTGAACATCTGTTTTTTTTATTTTGTTGTTGTCAATGAATTGTTTTTATTGTTTGTCTTTTTTATCATTAATATTACCTGCCCAGAGCTCTGTGCTAATGGGCAGCCATGGAAGTCTTATAAAGAAATAAAACAACATATGTAAGTATGAGGCCTTGAACCCTATTTAAGACTAAGGTTAAAAATTAAAAGTAGATGCTGAGTCTGTAGTGCAATGAATTAAAAATAAAAAAAAACAGAAGACAATGTAAAATTTAGCAGTCTAAAATATGGATAAAGTACAACAAATAGTTCATTCATACAAGTTCATTCATACACAAATAAGAATATTATAGCACAGAGCTCCCCAATGTTTCCAGATTTGCAGACTGGGGGTGTGGGGGGGAGAGGGGATGGTTCCATGAGTGAGGCCAATAAGCACGCACACGCAATTCCATTTGCATGAGTGGCATGCACACACGCCTACCATCCATGCAAATGGAGCATGCACACACTCGTCCACTGCTCACACAAGTGAGGATGCGCCTGCTAGCCATTTCTGTGGCCCGGTTACCATGACCCACAGGTTGGGGACCCCTATTATAGCATATCACATAGACTAGCAGTCAATTGTTTGCATGTAAAGAAAAAAAATATCTTTTTGGGCAAAAAAAAATGTAGTCATTTATAGTTCAGACTGAAAGGAGCAGCTAAAATGCAGAGTGATTTTGATGGAAAGAGAAGAATTGTTTTGGAAGTAGATGAAAAAGCCTAAACAGAGAGTCTCCAGCAGAGTAAATGGAATTATAAATAAAAGTGATGAAATTATTTAGAATGAAATGAAAAGCAGGGAATCCTGGACAAAGTAGTTTAGAGAACTGTGTAAGTGTGATAGTGATATATCAAAGAGTGGAACTGAAATGAATGCTGTAACTATTAATATCAAAGAAAAACATGATGGAAAATAAATCATAAATGCTTTGCTGAAGAAAGGGAAGGCTGCAGTATGAAAATACTAAAAACTGGATCTGTATCTAGGACTGGAAGAAATATGTTGTTTTCTTATACAAAGGAGGAGTCACAACAGCAGATGCAAAACATGCAGAAAAACCAATCAAAATAGAGCTAGAAGAGGCCTTGGAGGTCTTCCAGTCCAGCCCTCTACTCAAGCAGGAAACCCAATATCATTTCAGACAAGTGACTGTCCAGTCTCTTCTTAAAAACCTCCAGTGATGAAGTGCCTACAATTTCCGAAGGCAAGCTGTTCCACTGGTTAATTGTCCTCACTATTAGGAAGTTTCTCCTTAATTCCAAGTTGCTTCCCTCCTTTATTAGTTTCCATTCATTGTTTCTTGTCTTGCTTTCTGGTGCTTTGGAGAATAATTTGACTCCCTCTTCTTTGTGGCAGCCCCTCAAATACTGGAATACTACTATCATGTCACCCCTAGTCCTTTTTTTCTTCTAGATTGGCCAAACCCAAATGTTGGCTATGCCTGCCAGCTTAGTGTCATCTCCTTAAAGGTGCTCAGCAGAATTATGTTTCAAACAATACAAGAATTGTCAATGAAGAAAACTTAAGTGTTTTTTGCTGGGCAGATTTTTGCTAATTTTCAAGTCATTATAAAAACAAGAATATGAAAAAAAAATGTGGTTTTATGTCCATTGATTTAAAGGGTACACATGATAAAGTAGAATGTTTATTCTAGTTTAAAATAAACATTCTCTAATATGTTTAATGTTTAATATGCTAACTGTTCAATGTTAAATTATTGTTTAATGATTAGAATAAACATTCTCTAATATAATAAATATTCTCTAATAATAAACATACTCTAATATTCCTAGAAAGGCTGCCGGTCCTGATGGTATCTCTGGCCGAGTGCTTAAAGACTGAGCTGATCAGTTGGCTGGAGTCTTTACCAGGATCTTCAATTGGTCTTTATCCCAGTCCACTATTCCATCTTGTTTGAAGGCTTCCACCATTGTTCCATTGCCAAAGAAGTTCCCTATCAATAACCTCAATGATTACAGACCAGTGGCACTCACTCCTATCATCATGAAGTGCTTT
>JANHFL010008666.1:0-24167 GCA_032468155.1 Oxyrhabdium leporinum
AGATAGATAGATAGATAGATAGATAGATAGATAGATAGATAGATAGATAGATAGATAGATAGATAGATAGATAAATGGGTAGGGTTATGATTCTTATTTTTCTTTATGTCATGATTTTCAAACTTCTAGCAGGAGTAGCTACAATTTTTTTTAAAATGATTAAGAATCCTAAAATTTGGATTTGCGGCATATTTCCTGAAAGAGTTGGTGGCTATTTCAGCTCCCTTGATCAAGGCAACTGGCTTCCCTGAAATTCACTCTGGCTTTTGCCAGACAGGCCTCCTGGGTTCAAGGATTGGGGAAGGGGTTTTTTAAGACACCACTTTCTGCCCTCCGAACCTCTCTCTCCTTATTGCCTTGTCCTGACAGTCTTTGGGTATATTTGATGGGAAACAGGAAGCAGCTTGGAATGGATTCTGAACTTCTCTTTTCCAAGAGCAGGAAAATTCTGGGACAGTGTGTGTGTCTGAATCTAAACATGAAATGGTATTTTTTCTTTCAAAGTAAAAGGCCCTTTTAAAATACGGCTGTTTTTAAAGCTCCATTTTTTAAATATATATATATATATATAAAGTTAAATTTTAATGATGAGAACATTCCTTCTGGTTTATTATCCACAGGCCTCACAATATCAACCTTGACTCCATGAACTTATAGGTGAGATTTTTGAGATTTGAGACTTGTATTTGGTGCTAATTACACGTCAACGCTCTCTTTCTCTTTTGCAGAGCTCGATGGAAAACAAAAAGTCCTTTATATTTTGCGAGGCATCGGGAAATTTATTCTTCTGCTCGGATTGCTGTACTTTTTCGTCTGCTCCTTGGACGTGCTCAGCTCTGCCTTCCAATTAGTTGGAGGTAAGACAAGAATTTCAAGTCTCTCTCTATGGCTCTAACTCGGCTATCACCATGTACTTTATTTAAGTGTACAGAAAGTCTTATCAGCTTCATTTTTGCAGAATGAAGCTTTCTAAGCAACTCCAAATAAACCGCCCTGCAAGGCCAAGGAATGTGCAAATAAAGCTTTATCTACCACGAGCATCTATGGCGGTTTGAAAAGAATCAAAAAAAATTCTGTTTTTAAGCCATTACGTAATCAGGATTATTGGGACTATGGATAGCAAGCATAGTTGGGTCTATGACCAACGGCCAACTCCTTGCGGGATAACTCGCCAAACGGACAAGAGTTACACTGACATCAAAGAAATGGTGGAACAGAATCTTTAAAGAAAGGATGCAAAAGGAGGGCAAAATGAAATCTGAATGATGGAAAGTTTTAACCGTTCAGTCTTGAAGACTTTGTAGGCAAGTTTTCTCCTTCCTACCCTGTCAATCACAGCTTCTTTCAGTCGTTAGATGTTCATCTTTGTATCAGGTTTGATGGTACCAAGCCAGCTTGTTCTTTTCTTGTCCCTTCTTCTTGTTCCACTAACCATTCCGGGCATCGCTGACTTCTCCAATGAATTTGCGCGCAAGACATGGCCGGAGTAAATCAGTTGTAGTGTTGGCTTCTAGTGATGTGTCTGGCCTTATATAATTCAGCACCTCTTTGTTGACTGCCCATGATGTACACAATAATTTATGCCAGCAGCACAGTTCACAGGCACCAATTCTTCTTTGATCAGCCTTTCTTAGTGTCCAACTCTCACACCCATACATCATTCCAGGGCAGACTCCTTGAGGATTAGCTGAAGTGATTAATTTTTCCTCTCAGGCAGTATCAACAAACTTTAAGATGGGTGGACTTCAGTTCTCAGAAATCCCCAACCAGCCTTGGACTCCATCCATCTTGAAGTTGAGGAGGTTGGTAAACACTTCTTCTCAGAGGCTTCTGGCAGCCTCTATAAGGTGACACCCTCTTCGGTTTAGCAACAGTTTTGTGAGTTAGACTGGACTGAGAGAAAAGGCAGGGATCCAAGTCATCCGAGGAAGCTCCCGAGCTGAAAGGGGTCTTGAACCCAGGACTCCGCAGTCCTGAACAAACCTTCTAATCACAACTTTGTACGGGTTGCTTGGTCTTGATCTTGGGTTCATGTGGAAAACCTGATTTAACTAGGGGAAGATTTTTAACTGGCTTATGTCCAAGGAATGCATTTATCTAAAACAGATCAGTTCCCCAATAGGGACTTAGAACATCTTTATAGCTTCATCAAGCCACTGATGAAAGGGTAGATCCTCATGATTGTTATTTTGATCCCAAAGTCTGAAAGACTTGAGAAGGTGCATCAAAGTCCCTAGAGGTCTATGGAGGTTTTCAATCATCCAGGCCATGATTGTCACAAAGGTGTCTTTTATTTTAAAGACAGCTGGACCTTTTGACTTTAAAAAAAAAGACTTTTCCAAGAAGATTCTTCTGTTCTGACCCATTCCCCGCCAGTTAGTCAGAACTGAAGAAGCTTCTTGGATGAGAAGTGAAACTTCTTAAAGAAAACTCAGAAAGTCTGGTTGCCTTCAAAATAAAAACATCTTTGGGAGGAAGAGGCAAAACACATCATAGGCAGGGGTGGGCTGCTGGGGGTTCACAGGGGTTCGGGTGGACCCTTAGCGGGGTTCACCGAATCCCCAAATCCCACTCCTGGCTGGCCCCTCCCACCCCGCCACTCCCAGGAGTCTCCACGAGGCTCCGGGAGGGCAAAAAATGGGCCTCCCGGAAGTTCAGAAAGGCTGGTAACGGGCCCATTTCCAGCCTCCAGAGAGCCTCCAGAGCCGAGGGAGGCCGTTTTCACCCTCTCAGAGGCTTGAGGAAAGCCTCCGGAGGCTGGGGAGGGCAAAAACATCCCCCCACCACCGTGGTGCAGGAGGCCAACTAGGCCATGGCCACGCCCATCCAGCAACTGGGCAGTGAACCCGTTGCTGAAGTTTTTGAATTCCATCCTTGATAATAGGGAATGTTTTGTGCCCTGGCATCCTTGCTCTCTCTTGTTGCTAAACCTCACCCAGATGGACTATCCCAAGGAAACAACATCGATTTCAGTAAGGTATGTTTAATATTTGACTGGGCCAAACACGGAAACTTGAAGAGGAATTTCCCAGACTTATTTATAATAAGTCAATCAAGGTGTAGTCGCTTTGAATACACCCATATGTTTTATTTCCCAGGTTTCTTCCAGACTGAGAAGCCATTTAGGAGATTAGCTGTCAATTGATTCACTACTCTTACTGTTTCTTCCATTTGACACCCTTAAAAGACACTGTATGTAGAGCATTAATATCTCAAAGGGAGATGAGGCTGGCTAAACTCAGCTTTCCTGGCCTTGCTTAGTTGAACACAGTAAGTCTCTGAGGCCCACTGGTCAAAACAGCTGTCGATCACATGGGGCTATTCTGGGTGTGGTGTGGAGGAGACCTGTTTGTTTCCTTCAACCTACTTTGTTGTAACTATTTGTAGGTAGCTGCCAATCTAGGATTTAATCTCTTACCCAAACTAATCTCCCGATCTAGCGTCTTAAATGTTTGATAATGTGATGGAGAACATCTTATCCACGAGATTCAATAGATAAAACCCTTTTCACAGACACTTGAAATAGGTAGATTGATGTATACACCCGTTTGCAAAAAGCCGTGGGAACCGTTGTAATCGTCATCTCAGTTAAGGAATCAAGTTCCCTTCCCTACAAGTCTTGCATGCTATGAAGACAGGTATTGTAGTTAAATACAATTTAAGGGACATTTTTCAGATTTTTGAAAGACTTCTGGAATAATGTTGTTGGTATTCATTGTTGGAATGTTTTTCTCTGCAAAAACATTAGTATTCTGCCAGTAGATGGCAGTATTTACAGGTGTGGATCTGTGGCATATACTCTATGCTCTTTTGTTCTAAGTAGTTTCCTGTTTCCTGTTACAGTTAAATACAGTAGCTGAGCAGTAAAGCACATGGTGACTGTTGCTTTGTTTGATCTGAGTGGCGCTTTATATAAACAGAATTTCTAATAAATATAAACCTCTGTCCTTTATGCTATGGCTCACACCCTGTGAGGTGCATCAGATCCTCTCCAGATATTGTTCTTCTTGTTATGGAGGTTCTAGTGTTATGAAGGTTACGAAGACGATTTAAAGCTGTAATACTCCATTTACGAGCCTAAAATTTCTGTTGCTAAGCGAAACATTTGTCAAGTGAATTTTGCTCCGTTTTCCAACATTTCTCACCACGGTTGTTAAATGAGTCACTCCAGTTATTAAGTTAATAACCCGGTTGTTAAGTGAATCTGCTTTCCCCAATTGACTTTGCTGATAATAAGGCCGCCAAAGGCGATGCGCATGAGCCTAGGTCACTGCAACGGCCGTAAAATATGATAAGTGGACATAGGTCGCTTTTTTTCAGAGCCGTTGCAACTTTGAATGGTCCCTAAATGAACCGCTGTAAGGCGAGGACAAACCCGTAAGTTTTATTCCTACAGGCAAAGCAGCAGGAGACATTTTCAAGGATGGTTCCGTCTTATCGAATCCCGTGGCTGGCCTGGTCATCGGCGTTCTGGTGACAGTGATGGTGCAAAGTTCTAGCACATCTTCTTCCATCATCGTTAGCATGGTGTCTTCTTCACGTGAGTGTCAACCGGATTTTGGATTTTGGATTTTATAACTTCTCTGGAGAGTTTGACGGCCACAAAATAAGGAAATAACAAGAGAGCGGTCCACTCAGAAGTAGCCTGTCATACAACGATGGGTATTTTAAACAGGAGGGGCAATTCTGGTGTTGGTGTTGTGCTTCCCTACCAGCTGTAGTAAGGTGACGAAAGATACACATGACTGTATTTTGTGACGTCCTTCTTTAAATTAGAAGACAACATAAGGATTATTCTTTTGCAGTCCTAAACAGAAATGGACCCAATCTTCAGAGACAGGCAGACTCAATTTGTAATTGCACAACTCTTGTTTCAATCATTTCCTCAAGGGGAAAAATATATGTATATATATATTAACAAGGGGAAAAATAGGGAAAACTGCTGGGTCTAAAATAGAGCTTTCACTTAATAATCACTTGATCATTTAAATTATCACATTGTATTGCATTGTGTTGAAAACTTTTTCTTGGTAGTACCTCCTGGGCGTTTCTTTTTTACCAGCACTAGATTACTTCCATCTTTGCTCCAAACTTACTTGGGGCTGATTTAGACGTAATAGCAGTCTTCCAATATCTGAGCAGCCGTCGGATATTTGAGAAGAGGGGGGGGGTGACCTCTTCTCCAAGGCACCTGACATGGAAACTCATCAAGGAGAGAGAAGCACGCTAGAATTAAGGAGAAATTTCAGGACAGTGAAATGAATCAGTGGAACGACGTAGTTGCTTCCATCACTGGAGATTTTTTAAGGAGGAGGTTGGACAACTGGTTGTCCAGAATTGTACAGGGTGTCCTGCTTGAGCAGGGGGTTGGACTAGAAGTTCTCCAAGGTCCCTTCCAGCTCTTTTATTCTACGTTTTATTCTGGTGAGATTGGGCTCGTGCTTTGCTTCTGCTTGTATTTCTCCAGCGAATGGCTGAACGATGGAAATGGCTTTGGAGAAAGACAAGCACTCTAGGAACCCACGATAGAAGCATGTGTGAAAACAGTGATCCTTGCTGGCAAACGTGTGCCAGACACAATTCTTTCCATCACGGTATACGTGCTATGGATTGATGAGAAATCTTATTGAGAAATACCCTGACTCTTCATGCGTGTTCTGGTGTGTAACCTTCCTCCGCTGAAGTTTGTGAAAACACATCAAAACAATACAAAGAGAGGATTAAAAAAAACAACAACTGAATTAGGAGCCACTTACAAACAAGCTATCGTTTCAGAATAGAACTAGAAGGGACCTTGGAGGTCTTCTAGTCCAGCTCCCTGCAGGAGACCTTATTCCATTTCAGATAAGTGACTGTCCAGTTTCTTCTTAAAAGCCTCCAGGGATGAAACACCCACAACTTCTGAAGGCAACTTCTGTTCCACTGGTTGATTGTCTTCACTGTTAGGAAGTTTCTCCTTGATTCTCGGTTGCTTCTCTCCTTGATTAGTTTCCATCCATGGTTTCTTGACTTGCCCTCTGGTGCTTTGTTAAATAAGCTGTCCTGCTCTTCTTTGGGGCAGCCCCTCAAATGCTGGATTACTGTTATCATGTCCCCCCTAGTCCTTCTTTTCTCTAGACTAGCCAAACACAATTCCTGCAACCCTTCTTCTTCATATGTTTTAATCTCCCGGCTTTTAATCATTGTAGCTGTTTTTCTTTGCACTTTTTCCAAAGTCTCAACATCTTTTTTTGGGACGGGGTGACCAAAACTGGAGGCAGCATTCCAGGTGGGGCCTTAACTAAGGTTTTATAAAGCGGTGTTGATACCTCAGGTGATTTTGATTCTAGGCCTCTGCTTATACAGGGTTTATCTGTCGTATAAACTCTTTTTCATACAAAAGTTTTGGAGAAAGCAATTGGGAGAACTGGAATGAAACAGTCATGCATGAGCCAATAGTTCTCGTTCGTCACATTTTCACCTGTAATCCTTATTATATCTATTTATTTTTGCAGTATTGAGCGTTAAGCATGCTATCCCGATCATAATGGGAGCCAACATTGGGACTTCGGTTACGAACACCATTGTGGCGCTCATGCAGGCTGGAGACAGGAATGAATTTCGAAGGTATCACATTCTTATCTGAACGCACGCGACAAGGGTCAGATTCTCACTGCCAAGAGAGACAACTCAAGAAACCTATAAAATTATAAATTATAAAATCTAAATGTTTATGCAAGCTGTAATAACAATCCTGGTAAGTCCTCAACTTCCAACAGTTTGTTTAGTGACCGCTCAAAAGTCACACTGAAAGGAGTGACTTTTGACTATTTTTCACAATTACATCCGCTGCAGTTTCCCCACGGTCACGTGATCAAAATTTCGACCGTATGGCAACTGACTCATATTTATGACTATCCGGGGGCTCTGTGATCTGCTTTTGCGAACTTCTGACAAGCCAAACCAACACTTAACAACCATGTTACTAACTTAACAGTGGCAGGAAAGGCCGTAACATGGGGCAAAACACCTTTAACAGCTATCTGTACATAAATGCAATAAAACTACTTCATAAAAAGCTAATCGTATCCATTGCTGTAACGTAATGCAGGAGAAAGGGAGAACGGCCCCTGGTCGTTTGGCAAAATGCACAAATATCTGGTTTCCTAACGGTAAATAATTCCTTGAGTTTTTCCTGTACTCTGCTTTACTCAGCCTGTTGTCTCCGCACTTCAGTGATAAGTTACAACGAGCTTACGCAATTGAAAGGAAAGGGTATTGGAAAGGAGGAACGTTTGGATTGGCCTGGCCTCTCTCAAAACAAATTACAGTTTTTCTTAGTTTGTTCCTCAGCGTTAAAAAAAACCAACAACCTTGCATAAACTGGAAAGCCTACGATTATTTTTTTTCCTTACGGCAATGTATGTCTTTTTTTTCCACCCTTTGGTGAAAGAGGCCTTAAATTGCATTTTGGCACTTACCTCTTCCGATATTTTCAGGATTCATTTTCTCAAACTCCTCGAACAAAACTGGTTGACTTTCTTCAGAACCTTGAACAAAGGGTCAACAGCAAGAATTATCTAAACTATGATCTCCTCAAAAGCCACTCTTTGAACTAGGATCTAAGCTGCCATAAGTGTGTTTGGTACAGGTGGCATAGGAATTTAAGAAATAACACAATCTTTCCTGAAATCGTAACGTAGCTGAGGAAGGTTGGATTTATTTCATATAACTCTTCAGCTCGATAGAAGCTATATTCAGACAGGCGCCATCACAAACTCAGAAGCCACCTGAATTTGGGAAGCTTTTTATTAAATAATCACCATTCATTCAATTTGACCAGAGTGGCATGGTGGCCCAGACGTGAAATCACTCACCTCCCACTTGGAAGGTTGAGAGTTCAATCCTAGGCAGCGACAGATGTTTCTTTATCGGGGCACAAAGGAAAAATATCTGCTGTGAACTCTGGGTAGGAGTCAGGAAGGGCATCCGGCCAGTAAACGCTCAGCTCCATTCACTCGCACTATCTCCACCCTGAATAAAGGGATTAAAGGGTCATTATTTTATTCCAGAAAATCCATGAAGCAAGGAATATAGAAAGGCAGAATCAGGAAGCAACACTTCTTTGAAGAAAAAAAATATATTATTTTATTTTTATGTCTTTGGTTGTCTTTCTGCCGAACTTCTTCTGATTGTACTCTGTTTGTTTATCTCCAGGGCCTTTGCTGGCGCCACTGTCCACGATTTCTTTAACTGGCTTTCTGTGTTTGTACTCTTGCCCATCGAAGTTGCTTCTCAGTATCTCTTCCTCCTGACGAGTCTTATTGTGGACTCGTTTCAGCTGGAAAGTGGGGAAAATGCCCCTGAATTGCTGAAAGTCATCACAGATCCCTTCACAAAGCTCATCATCCAGGTAAATTCTTCCCTTCTAGAACAGGTTACTCAGACCTCTCTTTCACCTTCACTAATGCAATGCTAGGAATGAAAAAAAAAAGCACTCCATAACATCCGTGGAGCTTCTCAGTCCTCCAGGTCATGGTGGTCTCAAAGGTGGTTTTTCAAGAGGCACCTGGACTTCCTTGGTTTTTCCTTGAAGACATTTCACTTCTCATCCAAGAAGCTTCTTCAGTTCTGATTGAATGGTGGGGAATGAACGGACTCCAATAAACCTCCAAGTGGCCTCAACGACTCTCAGAGAGAGTACTAATGAGCAGAGGACTGCAAGGAATATAAATCCTTCCGTTATCCCCCATTATCAGAACTGAAGTAGCTTATCTGATGAGAAGCAAAAAGCCTTCAAGGAAAAACAGTCCAGATGCCTCTTGAAAAAGCACCTTTGGGACAAGCACTCCATGAATTTTATGAGTTTTATTGTTGAGAAACATACTGGAAAGAACATGCAAGCAACTGTCTTTCCAATCTCAGGATCCCAACTAAGTCTTTACCCATATAAATCTCTTTTGATATCCAATGTTAGACTTGTTGGACGTCTTGTTTGACCTTTCAGAAAATTAAAACCTTCTACTCAAGATAACTAATACGTTTGCCTCACGGTCATTTCAGCTTTACGATATTTCTGGATCGTCTTAAAAAAAAACCTTTCTAGAATTTGTTTTTCATATTCCTCCTTCTCCTTTGAAAGGTTGGAAGAATTATGCGATTCTAATGCTGCTCCTGTTGATTTAATCTAACGCTATTATCCTTATTCCGGGCTGGGAATTCTTTGTGTGTGTGTGTGTGTGTGTGTAAAGGATACATTTCATTCTGTTCTGGACACTCAGAGAAGCCAAAATTAACACTTGGAAAAAACAACACAAGAGCAGCTTCTTCTATTGAAATATCACAATGCATGTTTTGTAACAGTGGGTTCAAAATCTATTTTAATCTTCCAAGCTTGTCCCGGAGATCAGAATAAACATTAAACAACAACAAAAATGTTTCTTGGTTACTATAGAAAACAGTGGGGGGGTGGTCCCCCCGATCCCCCAGGCTGTCTCCTCTGCAAGTGGGCCACGCAAGCGGTGGGCTGGAGCACACACGCATTTGGTTCAACTTACAGTTGAATTGTGTGTTCATGCGGGTGTGCGCTGGCCCACCTCATGCACGAATTGAGCTGCATGCGCACAGCAGCTCTCCACTCACGCAGTTCGATAGCTGCCAAGATCCATTTGCAATAGGTTGCATTTTATTTTGATGTCGCGTTAGCTTTTCACACCTGGTGAGTCATGTTGGGCTGGCCTTTTGGAAGGTGCAAGGCAAGAGAAGACCAATCTGATGTAATGTGCGTTCTTCAACTGACCCAATAAACGGGATTCCCATTTTGCTTCCTTTGATTAACAGCTCGATAAATCGGTCATCAACGCCATCGCTATAGGAGATGAAACGGCAAAAAACAAAAGTCTGGTGAAACATTGGTGCAAAACTAAAACGAACGTGGTGAGTGTTGATGCAGATAAGAGGCTGACTTATCATTGAATTAGTCACTTTTCTCTTTCTCTCTGATAGCTAATCATTGAATGAAGCGGGGTGATAAAGTGTGATAATGTTCTATGTATTCATTCGTCTAGGAAATCCAGACTGGGATTGCTTTTATTGTTTTGGAAAGAGTATATATTATAATGGAATATCATTATATTCCATTATATTTATAAGCTGTAAACCGCCCCGAGTCTTCGGAATGGGGCGGTATATAAATGTAAAAATAAATAAATAAATAAATAAATCAGTGGTGGGTTTCAACCGGTTTCACAACCGGTTTGGTGATCGCACGCGCGCATGGGCGTGCACCTAACACGTGCTTTGCGCGCGTGCACAGCTTCAAAACAACCAGCTTGCCTTCTATGTAGTAACACAGTAGCTACAGCTGAGGCCTGGCAATCCGCTTTGCCGCGCAAATCAGCTGGGAGGATAAAGGAGAGAAAAGTGCAGGGGCCTTGGGGGGCCCAGCTGAGTCAGAGCTACCAGCCAGCCAGCTGATTGATTGTAGGAGATACCGGTTCACTTGAACCGGTCCGAACCGGCTGAATCCCACCCCTGAATATCATACAGGACTTACAAGAGTTCATTTAGGGAACGCTCAAAGTTACAACGGGACTGAAGAAACTGAGGATGGTTTTTCACACTTATGACCTTTGCAGCATCCCCAGGGTCACGTGATCCAAATTCAGAGGCTTGGCAACTGGTTCAGATTTATGGCGGTTTTATTGACCAGGGGGTCACGTGATCCCCTTTTGCGACCTTCTGACAAACAAAGGCCATGGGGAAGACAGATTCGCTTAACCACCAGGTTACTAACATGTCAATTGCAGGGATTCACTTAACAACCGAGGCAAGGCAGGCCGTAAAATGGTGCAAAACTCACTTTACAAATTTCTCGCTTAACAACAGAAATTCTGGGGTCGATTGCGTTCATACCTGTACTGAACTTTGATCTCCTAGAATCCGAATATAAGCATAAATATATCCAGCTTGAAAAAAAAGCCAGGGGGAGGACGAGGAGGAGGACGAGGAGGAGGAAGAAGATGACGACGACAACAACAGCAATGACAACTAATGTGGACTCCTTGGTGTTCTCTGAGCTTGGTTGTTTTCGTGCAGACGTTTCATGACCCAACTAGGTAACAGCATCAGTGCTAGTTAGTGCTAGCACTAATGATGCTACCTAGTTTACATCATGAAACATCTGCAGGAAAACAACCAGGGAGCGCTAAAGACCCCTCAATTTTAAACCACTTCTGGAAACCTTGCCAAGAAAGCTGCAGGGACTTATCTGTAGGGTTGCCAGGAATGGGTGCTCCATCTCTGGGGGGTCCTCAAGAAAAGGTTGGACTGCCATTTGTCTGGGATGGTACAAGGTTTCCTGCTTTGGGCAGGGGGTTGTGCTAGAAGACCTCCAAAGGCCCTCCCAGGCTTGTGATTCTCCTATTCTGTGAATTAACATTTCACTGGGATGGGTGAAGTTGGGAGGCAGGAAGAGGACCATCACGGAAAGATCCATACTTCCGTAATTTCTGCAAAGGTGAATTCTTTGTGGCTGTCATGTTTTCATTGTTGTTGGGTTTTTTTGTTTAATAATAATAGAGCCCAAATCAGCATAATATGAAAAGACTGGATTTCATCGAGCTGTTTTATGTCAATGCTTAGGTTGAACTGAATACAACCGTCCCGGCACCCGAAAACTGCACGTCTTCAGATCTTTGCTGGACTGACGGAAACATGACCTGGACCGTCAAAAACATGTCGGATACACAGTACCTTGAAAAATGTAAGGAAAAGGGGTTGTCTTACCCTTCTCTGGAGATATAAGGTCCGTTTTCAAAACGAGAGATGGCCAGATGTTACGCCAGGAAAATGTCAGGTTGGAGAGAGGGCTACAACCAAAATACGTTGCTGCTGGAATTAAGAAGAAGGTGGCAGCTGTCCTGTTAGAAGGTCAAGTGGATCGCTGGTGGCTTTGGATGGTGGCCAGAGGACCTCCTGAAGCAGGAGCAGACCTGCAGGCTCCTTTTAGGAGAGACAAAATGGGCCCTATGACCAGAAATGCTGCTATTAAACATCTCCCGTTTAAGGCAACTGCCCCCATCTGCAGTTCCATACTCTGTTCTCCCACAGAGAGAAAAAGGACAGGAATTGGATCTGTCCTCTCCTTGTCTGAAGATGTCATGTGGTCATTTAAAAAATAAAATAAAATAAAATCTAAAAATGCCGAGAGCTGCATATTAAAATTAACCTAAGAAACCAGAACTTTTGCAAAGTATACCCCATATTCTAAGGCAGTTAGTTAAGAAATGAAGATCAGGTTGTGTTATTTTAAGGGTAGAATCCATCTTTATAATTAGCTGGCAGGCAAAGTCCCGAGGACTAATCCCGCATATTTTTGTTCCTGTTGCCAGAAATATAATTATTGGCCTTCCTTTAAATGCAGAATACAACATTACGCTGTACAAGAGGGTTTTTTCTCCCCCCATAAGGGTAGTCCTGGACTTACGGCCACAATTGAGCCCAAAATGTCTCTTGCTAAGTGAGCCATGCGTTGAGTGAGTTTTGCCCCATTGGACGACCTTTCCCACCACAGTTGTTAAGTGAATCGCTGCAGTTGTTAAGTGAGTCACCCCGTTGCTAAGTGAATCTGGCTTCCTCGTTGATTTTGCTTGTCAGAAGGTCGCAAAAGGGGGATCACGTCACACACACACACACCGGGATGCTGCAACCCGTCGTAAATATGCGCCAGTGGCCAAGCATCCAAATTTTGATCATGGGGAACGGTCGTAAGGGTCGGGGGGGGGGAAGAAATTGGTCGTACGCCGCTTCTTTCAGTGCTGTTGTAACTTTGAACGGACACTGAGCGAACTGCTGTCCTTTGTACTTCGTAGAAGTGCAACTTGACAGCGTCTGAATTAATATTCAATTACAAACGGAGGCGGGAAAGGAGGAAGGACTGGTTCAAACCGAGATCTGGAATCTGAAAGTCAGGATAGTGGTCACATCTGAAGCGTTGCGCATAAAAATACTAGCGGAGTTGTGATTGTACAACAGCCGCCTTGACTTTCAACTCCCAACCGTTGACTTTTCGGCCCCAACGGGACATACCTCGCTTAGCATTTTGTTGACTTGTCTCTTCTCCTTCCGTAGGCAAGCACATTTTTGTAGAATCCCAGCTCCAGGATCTGGCCGTCGGTCTCATCCTGCTCGCTCTCTCGTTGCTGGCCCTCTGCACTTGCTTGGTACTGATCGTTAAACTCCTGAACTCGGTCCTTAAAGGACAAGTTGCAAACGTCATCAAGAAAACGCTTAATACTGGTAAGCATTATTTTCCTTTTCTTTTGGGTATGTAACTTTTTTTATTCAAGTTTTCAACAAAGAGAGAAAAGCAAGGGACTATAAAGAAAGGAAGGGAGCAAAAGCCGGGGGGTGGGGGTGGGGGAAACAAAAAGTGCAAGAAATGAAACCAAATTGTAAAAATAAAAAATGCAAATATAGTTTTAGAAAAGATATTAAAAAGTGGCTTCTTCCTAGCAGTTATAAGATCAAAAGCATTTCTTCAGAGTAGAGTAGAGTAGAGTAAAATAGACTAGACTAGGCTAGACTAGAACAGAACAGAACAGAACAGAATAATGGAATGAAGAAATAGAACAGAACAGAACAGAATAATGGAATGAAGAAATAGAACAGAACAGAACAGAACAGAACAGAATAATGGAATGAAGAAATAATAGAATAGAACAGAACAGAACAGAACAGAATAATGGAATGAAGAAATAGAATAGAATAGAATAGAATGGAATGGAATAGAATAGAATAGAATAGAATAACAGAGTTGGAAAGGACGTTGGAGGCCTTCTAGTCCAACCCCCTGCTCAGGCAGGAAACAGTTTCAGACATGAAGTGCTGATACCACTTTACACTCCCTTGGTAAGACCACACTTGGAATGCTTCATCCAGCTTTGGCCTCCACGATGTAAAAACAGACGATGAGACTCTAGGAAGAGTGCAGAGAAGAGCAATGAAGAGGATCAGGGGACTGGAGGCTAAAACATACGAAGGACAGTTGCAGGAACTGGGCTTGGCTAGTCTAGTGAAGAGAAGGTCCAGGGGTCACAGGAGAGCAGTCTTCCAATATTTGAGGGACTGTCACAGACAAGAAAGGGACAACCTATTTTCCAAAACACCCAAAAGCCAAACAAGCAACAATGGATGGAAATAGATTCAATCTAGAACTGAAGAGAAGTTTTCTGACAATGAGAACAATCAACCAAAGCTGTGGGTGCTTCATCGCTGGAGGCTTTCAAGAAGAGATTGGACAGCCACTTGTCAGAAATGGTATCTAGGGTCTCTTGCTTGAGCAAGGTGTTGGACTAGATGACCTACAGGGTCCCTTCCAACTCTATTTATTCTTCTATTCTTATCTATTCTCCAAAGCACCTGAAGGCAGGACAAGAAGTGATGGATGGAAACCAGTCAAAGAGAGAAGCACCCTAGAACTAGGGATAAATTTTCTGACAGTGAGGACCATTAACCAGTGGAACAGAAGTTGCCTCCAGAAGTTGTGAATTCTCCAACACTGGAGGCTTTTTCAGAAGAGACTGGCCAGCCATTTCTCTGAAATGGTATAGGGCTTCTTGCTGAGCAGGAGGCTGGATTAGAAGATCTCCAAGGCCCCTTCCAACTCTGTTATTCTCTTATAAATATTTAAGACAAAGGATTAGATAGAACGGAATATGCTGCATAAATCTAACTTCTCTCATCTCTGTGTTTTCCAGATTTTCCGTTTCCGTTTTCTTGGGTGACTGGTTATCTGGCCATGCTAGTAGGAGCTGGGATGACTTTCATTGTTCAAAGCAGTTCGGTGTTTACCTCTGCCATCACTCCACTTGTTGGTAAGAGTTTCACGTATGTTTGTAACATAAGGGGGGGGAGTTGTTATTATTTTTCAACAATTTAAACAAATAGAATTCTTGCAGGGAGCTTAAGTTTGCACATAATCCCTTTACATTCATCTGAACTGCCTGGATTTCCCAATTTCCCCACAGTAGCAAAACATCCTACTGTGATTCAGAATTGTGGGCTATGGGAAAGCCACTCGCTCAACGGAAGGAACTCTGTGGCATTATATAAAATCACAACCAAACGATGCAATTCCTCCCGTTTTCTTCCCATTAGGAATTGGGGTTATAAGTATAGAACGGGCCTACCCCCTAACCTTGGGATCGAATATTGGGACCACCACAACGGCTATTCTAGCTGCAATGGCCAGCCCTGGAAACCGACTGAAATATTCCTTACAGGTGAGTACTTCTGGATATCCGAAAGCCTCTTCTGTTGAAAGAACAGGCAGCTCAACTAAAATTACTCCCTTCTCGTGGGTTTTTGCTCTGTCTTCAGCCGTGAGCATCTGCTTTAAGGTCTAATCTAAAAAGGCCAACCTTAGTTTGTTCCTTCAAACCAAGGGTTTAATCGTTGTTCCCACATCGGGTTCAGAAAAGAAGCAGAAACTCTCGGTGGTTACTTCAGCTACCAACCCCAAAAAATGCAACTTGTAGCAAGTGGGAGTAAGCGGATCTGGGCTTAGGATCAGAAGAAAGCACAAGAGTGCAGCTCTGCCATGGCTTGGCATTGCGCATAAATTAACGCATTGCAGTGTTTTGTAATACCTGTCCTTGGTGGTAAGTTGTTACTAAGAGTTGGTGTCATCACAGTCGTGGGATTGTGGAATCTTAAGAGTTGAAAAGGAACTTGAAGATCTTGGACTGCAAGGCCTCCAAGTCCCATCCAGTTCTAGGATTCTAGCCCAGCCCTACGCTCAGGGCAGACATCCTCAGAGCATACCAGGCAAATGGTTGTCCAACCTTGGCTTGAAAAGCCTACCGTGACGGTTTCTTTCCTGGGTTCCTGGAGGCAGGGTATTCCCCCCGCTTCGTAGATCTCGCAACCCCCTGTGTTTTGAGTTTGAATCTCCTTCCATGAAGCTTCCATCTATTGGATGTTGCCCTCCCCGTGAACACTCTGGAGAATAAGTCCACCTCCTCTTTCCTGTGGTGGCCTTCAAAGTTGGAAAGATAGCTATCATCTCTCCGGGTAGCCCTTCTCTTCGTCGACAGATGATCCTTCTTCAGTTTTCGCCGAGGAAAGCCAACGCCTACCATTTCGTTCTGAATTCGGATTTGATTTCAGAGCAAACATGCACTCATGTGTCTGAGGCAGAGGACAAAATGTAACTATACGATTCACGAAATTAAACTCGCCAAAACTATCACGGTCAGATCAAGAACATGGTAGAGATTGGATCTAAACTTATCCCCCGGACAAAGAGACAGCTAACTTTCCCAAAGCTTTCACTTTAACTGGATATTTTAGGGGTGAAAGGGGGGTGGGGGCTTTGAAACATGCTGGTTCTTGAGACTTACATATTCTAAGTGTACACTGCTTATTATTTTTGCGATGTGTGAACCGATCAACCATGGCTCCTGTTCCTTTGAATTGGGAGACGTGTAGCAGAGAACTGAGATGTTTATACATCCTGGAAGGTCTTAATAAGTCACATGATGGGAGAGATTTAAGTGTCAGAAAAGAAAACAAGAGATAATTGTACGGTATGTACATGTGATGCGCTGTCTTGATGTTCCTCTGACGTCTCCTTTGAACTATGTTTTGTTTCCAGATCGCTTTGTGCCATTTTTTTTTCAACATCTCGGGGATCCTCCTGTGGTACCCAATTCCTTTTATGCGCATCCCCATCCGCTTGTCCAAAGCTCTGGGGAACATCACCGCCAAGTACAGATGGTTCGCCATTTTCTACCTCCTCTCCTGCTTCTTCTTGATCCCTTTGGCTGTCTTCGGCCTTTCGATGGCCGGTTGGCCCTACCTGGTGGGGGTCGCTGTCCCCATCTTCGTGGCCTTGATCTTTGTGATCACCGTCCACCTCCTGCAGAAGAAGAAGCCACACTTGCTCCCGGAGAAGCTTCGAAGCTGGGATTTCCTCCCTCGGTGGATGCATTCCTTGCGGCCCTGGGATAACGTCATAACCGCCGTAGGCATGGCCTGTGGCAGATATTGTTGCTGCTGTTGCAAACGTTGTCGAAACAAGGAGGCCGCCCCAAGCGAAGACGCCAAGCACACGAAGGCGATGGAAATCCACGACAACCCCGTGTCGCTGGCCGATGAACAGAACTGTCTTTCCAAGGCCACGAAAGCAGAGCACGCAGACTTGAGCACCACGGCGTTGTAGCAGACAGGGGGACGCTGAGAGTGGAGGTCCAAGGACAGAAGGCTTGAGGGGCCTGCCTAGAGGGGAAAACGGGGCACGTGGGCCGGTGAGTGAGGAGATTGAACCAGGGGTGGGTGACAATAGTCAGGAACCCTTAAGTCCTGTCTAAACCTCAAGTTGCGCCTTTCAAATCATCAGTAAGGTCAAGGCCTTATCTCACCTCTCCTTGTCTCCAGACTAAGGAAGGCCTGTGGACAAGTACTCCCCTTGTTTGTTTAGAGATCTATGGACCGGTTGTGCTTCGGCCCATCCTTGCTAAAACTCTCCCATTTGCAGTCCTGTAGAAGTCCAACTTACTCCGCGTTCTTCAGCATCAGCAAACCTACAAGTAGGACATCTAGCCATGGGCTGTATCATATAATTTTACTACTGGTTGGATCAGGTTTTCAGCAAGAGCTTTAAAACTGTGTCCCTTCAATCCGATGTTTTGGAGAGCTCAGGGTATGCCATTGTAAGAAAATGTAATATAGTGTGTACCACACGGATCTCTTCAACCAAACGAATTTTCTAAAACCTTCAAGAAGTGCTGGTTGAGGTGTGCGTTAAAGAAATTATCTCTCTCTCTATTTTAGTACTGTAGGTCTGTGGTTTGTGCAATTTATGACCTTTCTAAAGCACTTGTCTTTTTTCGGACCTAAATTATTTGAAGGCTGAATTTAGAGAACGGTTGTTGAAGAATTGAGCTGCTATATCTCCGTAGGAAATGCAGGAGCGCCATTTTTGATTTCATAGACACAAGATAGCGAGGAAGAAGAGGGTACAGGAGGGCATTCACAAGGTTTTCTCCTCCTGACAAGATTAAACGATGTAAATAATGTGTTGCTAAGAAGTGAAGTGCCCTAAAAATAATACCTCGTGTTCCAGAAACATTAACTCACGGAATGAGTCCCAAAACTGCGTGACAGATACCCTCTTGGTCTTACACGCAGGATGTGAGGGTGTCTGATTGTGTTCACCGCTCTGTAAATGGATCTAGGACAACCCACCATGGCCAGCTCGCCAAGAGGGACAAGAGTTACACTTCTATCAAAGTAAGGAAAAATGAAACGTGAATGACAAAAATTAAATCATTTTAAATCATTAAATCGATTTGTTGAATTATCCTGTGGTGAGTTGGCCACGGTGTGTTGGCCACGCTGAGTGGTCCGATCCCACTGTAAACCATAGTTTGTTGACATGTAGCATTAAACAAACCAGCCTTCAGCTCAGAGAGAGCAACTTGTAGATACGATTTGCCCCGTATTTGGAGAAACGCTTTTTAACTAGAGGCTCTTTGGATATTGGGAACACATTTATATAGAAGTGCAATTCGTAACTTTTGGTGGCGGGTGGAAATAACTGCTCAACGCTTTTGTTTCAAGCCACTGAGGAGCCTTTTCAGTCAACCAGGTTGAAACCTGGATACCGAGATTACTGTAAGCCCATACTGCTGAAAAGAAAATTAGCCTTTTGCTTCAAGATAAAGTGTTACGTCACCAAGATCAAAAAGAAAACTAATTCATATCTTGACATGTGCTATGCTCTATTACAGTTTATTGTCCTTTGCATCCAGTTATTATCGTTTTGTTTATTGCCTCGTGGGCTGATTTTCCAACAGCTGATAATGTATCCATCACTTTCCTCATGATGCCATTTATTGCAAAACTATTTACATTTCTTGGAATGTACTGCTATAAACATTTTTTATCTAGATGTAGATATTTACTTGGCGATCCAGTCAAAATGCACATACTTGAATCTCTTTTGTCAGAATCGTTGAGACTTAAAAGGGCTTAGCTTAGGTAGGAATACAGCCTGGAAATTCATATAATGACCTTAGTATTTGCTGGCTAAAAATATCAAGAACAACGCAAGGCAAATTTCGCTTTTTTTAAAAAAAGAAAAAAGAAAAATCAGTGGAGAAATCGTGTCTTCCATTTATTGCTACTGATATCTGAAATTTAAAAGTGCTTAAGTGTGCATTTCTTGGGAAGCAGAGGAAGTGATTCTGCACCCCACTCTCATGCAGGTTTACTCAGAAGTAAATTCCTTGTGATTCCCCCCCCCAAAAAAATAACTTTGAATTGAAAAGCAGTTTTGGTGTGTATTTGTACCGGAAAGAGACCACTTTGTACAAATGCTTGGGCTCTTCAGGGCTCAAAGCGCGTTTAAGAAAGCGCAAGATTGAACCAACTTAGAAAAGACAGAAAATGATAGGTAGATATTTGGGTGGGAAGGGGTTGGTTTGTTCTCTGGCCTTGCTGTTTTGCTTCCGAACGTTTCGTCAGCGGGCTAGTTGGCATCCTCAACAAGACTTTGGTTGAAGGGTCTTGCTTTGGTTCTTCTCTGCTTCTATTCCTCTCCTGTGGTCATGTGGACTGTGGGTCGTGTGACCAGCCGGTGATGCCATGTGAGGGTCACCAGGTGGGATCAATAAAAGAGGAGAAGAACTGAAGCAAGACGCTTTAACAAAACGTTTGGAACTCCAGAGCAGAAACCGTTGCCAACATTTAATCAATTGTATGCAGAAATGGATTAATTTCGATTCAATGAAGTTTCTATGGTATTAATAATAATTGGCGCCTGGCAGAAACAGGGTGGCACAACCAAAATAAAGCACTTATTAAACCAGGGTTGTGGGGGGGGGACGACAGGAGGAAGAGTTGTAAAAAATCAAAATGGCGGCTGCACCTTTGCAATCAAGTCTCACCTGTTGTTGATGGGACGTTTACCCTATCTTTCTTCTCCTGTTGTTTATGATAATGTTCTTATGTTGCTGGCTGGGGTGGACAGAAAATGTCTTCACGCTCAATCACTAATATTAGCAATAGGTGTGTGTGTGGGGGGGGGGGAGTGTCGCTCATATTCGCTAAACAGAATATTGACACTCATCTCCGTAGACTTTTTCAGTCTTCTGAAAAACTTGTCAGAAGAATAAGACCAAAAAGCCTTTTTGTATTCCACCTCTGCCTTCTGATTGACCAACTCTTATGCTGCAACTCAATCTACCTCTTGTTCCCTTTGGTGGAATCGCCGTTTAGAGGGAAAGTAGGAAGGCTGTCCAAGCAAAACGAAGTTGGATTTCCAAGGGCCAACATGGCGGGTGGTTTAAGGATTAGAGCAGCTGAAGTCAACGAACGGTTGAAGGACTAGCAGCCACATTCACAAAAGTTGTGAAGCAGAAAATGTTTTCGGGCTGATTTAATATTAGTTTATGTGGAACCGGGGCAGAAGCATAAGAAGGGGAGTAAACTGGACATGTTTAGGATTAGAAAAGAGAGAATATGCAATAGACTTAACGTTTATACATAATGAAATATTATATCTCTTGGCTTTATGAACCAATACTTTAGCTCTGCAGAGATATTTTATGGGAGGGATGGATCAATTTATCAATTAAGCAAATTCCCTTAATTCTGTCATTTGGTAGTGGGTGGCTAATGGTCGTGTTTTTCGGTCCCCAGGTAGAGAAATACACGTAGTACCGATTGAGCACAAACACAACGAAGAATGTGGTTTTATGTCTTCGTCACTTAATCTGATGATCGTAAGCCAATTTTTCCTTCCTAAGGTGGGAGGAAGGCTGACAAACTGAATCAGCAGGGAAACACAAGATGGGGAAACGAAGCCAAGTCCCCTAACTGCTACCATCCCCACTAATTTCCTAGAACATTGCATTGATGGTTGTCATCCCACCTCTGACTCTGTTGATGGCCTTCAAAGTTGAAGCACTACAACATGTCCGTGGCATCTGCTTCATAATTACAGAATTAATTGAATTGATTTTATAGAGCTGCCCACTCCCAAAGACATTTGATAGGAATGGGATGCAACTAGCCATTGATGTTTGCCAGGGTACAATTCGACAAGTTTAGTTCAATGTCCTCAGTCAGTTGATTGCACGGCCTGTTTATACAGGCGGGTGAAATTTGAATCTGGAGGTAGTTTTGAAGGCGCTCTGATCAGCTGTTCAGACATGACAACCTGCGTCAACCCTGGTCCCTCCTGCTTTCTAAAGGTGCAGATCAGACAGGAAAGTGGCTTCCATCTCATGCGATGTGTCCCCATTAGCCTCAACCTAATCACCTTGTACATACTAACAGTACAAAAGAGAAAAAAAATGATGAAAGGACCCCCAACTGTACGTCAGCCTCAGTTTCACACATAATTTCCCCATCTCTCCTGCCCAATCGTGAATGTCCCCTGCAGGTTTTCTTTCTCCAACCTGGTGCTCCCAAATTAACTGGAAGTTTGCTTGCTGGGATACGTAGGTAGTTGCAGTAGAAGACAATAGGCAAGTTCTAGATTCAGGGAGGTTGAAATCTAGGTGGCCTCCAGAGCCCCCTCTGAAAACATCGGATCATGGCAACCTCATCTCTTTTTAGCATTTTCCCTTATTATTTATATCTTTTTTTAGTGTACAGTTTTGCATATGTTCTCTTAAGGAATCCAGCTTGTGAAATTTGAATTATGTATTGCGTATTTTACAATGTTGTGGTGTTTATAAGGAACGTTGGGGGAAGGGAAGGGAACGACTTCTGTAAAAATAGCTTTGGGTTGTCCTATTTTAGAAAAGAATGAGTGGGAATATTGCTTATTGCTTTAATAAGATTGGTTGAAAAAGCAAAAGACTCTCTGGTCATGCTTTCATTTCTGTGATGTATTAAAATATTGAGCTATAAATATGCGGGTTTTTTTTACAACTTAGTCCCTTTGCTTTTGTTTGTTTTGTAACGAGGGTTCTTCCTTAACTATGGATAAAACTACAAATAACTAACGATGTAAAACGGAACGATACTGTAATTCGGCATGGTTTTTATCTCGGGAAAAAATTAAGAGGATATTGAGTGCAATATCGAAAATGGAAAATTAAAATATTTTTAAAAGACTACAGATGACGAAACTCTACTTTTATAAAACCCTTCAGGTATAATAATGAAGTATTATTTAATATCATTATGTGTGCATTTCATTTATAACCATATATACACGTACGTACATTTATTTTCTACTACTTAGAATGCTACTCATTCATCGTTCACTCATTCATTCGTTCATTCAATCATTCAATCAATCAATCAATCAATCAAGGGGCTTTCAACCTCTGGACAAGAGAAGGGTGGGAAGAGAGGAAACAGGTGGTCCTTGAGTTACGACCACAAATGATCTCAAAAATTATGTTGCTAAATGAAACATTTGCCAAGTGAGCTTTGCCCTATTTAATGACCTTTCTTGCCACAGTCAGTAGTCAATCATTGCAGTTAAGTTAGTGACACGGTTGTTAAGTGAATCTGGCTTCCCCCATGGACTTTGATCCCAGAACGCTGCACTATGAACCAGCCAAGTGTCTGAATTTTGATAACGGGACCATGGGAATGCCACAACGGTCATAAGTGTGAAAAATGCTCACAGGTCCCTTTTTTTTTTCAGTGCCGTAACTTTGAACAGTCACTAAATGAACTGTTGTAAGTCAAGGAGTCCCTATCTCTGGCCCAGGGTCACCCAGCTTGTTTTGTACCTAAGGTGAGACTAGAATTCATGGTCAAGTGGTTTCTAGCCTGATGCCTTCACCACTACACCCAACTGCATCTCCCAGTATGTATGGAGGACATTTCCGTTCAGTCATTTAACCCCCACCCTCATTTAATGTGACCCACACCTGACCTATCACAAAACCTATCAGAAGATAGCAATGGGTGGAAACTCATCAAGGAGAGAAGCAACTTAGAACTAAGGAGAAACTTCCTGGCAGTGAGGACAATTAACCAATGGAACAGAAGTTGCCTTCAGAAGTTGTTGGAGGTCCATCACAGGAAGTATTCAAGAAGAGATTGAACAGGGTATGGGGTTTCCTGCCTAAGCAGGGAGTTGGACTAGAAGACCTCCAAGGTCCCTTGCAACTCTGTTATTCTATTCTATTCTATTCTATTCTATTCTATTCTATTCTATTCTATTCTATTCTATTCTATATTTTATATTCTATTCTATTCTATTCTATTCTATATTTTATATTCTATTCTATTCTGTTCTTCATTTCTCTATTCTATTCTATTCTATTCTATTCTGTTCTGTTCTGTTCTGTTCTCTCACCTGACATGACCCATCACAAAACCCTCATCTGATGCGACCCACACCTGACCCATCACAACTTCCATCACAAGACCCTGACTTGACACAACTCACACCTGCCCCATCACCAGACGCTCACCTGAGGTGACCCTCACCTGAGGTGACCTCCCCATCACAAGACCTACTGACCACATGAAGCCCTTATGGACATAAAAACACTGACCCTCACATCCCCTAATTCTGCTGCTGTTACCCAGCCTGGTTGTAGGTTTCTCACTGTCTAGTAATCATGGTTAAAAAAAAATAATTAAACTATCTAGGTCTTGTGTATTTATCTCCCCAGCTATGTTTTATTACTCCTTTCCGATCAAGAAACTGTTGACACCGTGTTTTCCGTGTCTAGTATCTACAATTTGACGTCATGACAGCTGTCACGGTGGCCTTCCATACCCAGGCAGCTGGTTAGTAGGGTGATTTCCGCAAATAAAATAAAATCACGCTCTTTCACATGAGTGTAAACACGCCCTCGAGGGTCAACAGTCACATAACAGCGTTTTGAGTACGTTCCTGGGGAATAATACTGGATCCTAATGTGGCAGATGGAATTTGGAAAGCGTAAGAGAAACCATGTTTAAAAAATAGTCCAAGTTTGCTTGGCTATTATGATCACTGGGATTATTCTATTCTATTCTATTCTATTTCTATTCCATCTCTGTTCTATTCTCTTCCATATTCTCTTCTCTTCTACTCTATTTCTCTTCTCTTCTCTTCTCTTCTGTTATTTTATTTTATTCTATTTTATTCTCTCTTCTCTTCTCTTCTCTTCTCTTCTCTTCTCTTCTCTTCTCTTCTCTTCTCTTCTCTTCTCTTCTCTTCT
>JANHFL010008666.1:54670-74752 GCA_032468155.1 Oxyrhabdium leporinum
ATTTAATTATGTATCCATTCTTAAGAGTTATATTGTAACTACTACATTATAGTATATTAGTCGAAACTCAGGACAGCATATCTAATATCTTTTCTCCCACTATAATCTTTGTGGTGAAGGGTTACACTGGGAGAGAATGATTGCCCAAAGTAACCCTCAAATTTCCATGGCTGAGAGAAGTGTCACCCTTCTTTATGCATTAAAGTGGATACTTGAGTCTTGAATTTGTGAATATTATGAAACATTAGATCAGGATCTGCTTTTAAGTTTCCTAATATACTTCATACAATGTTATATTTATGTACAAAAAGTCCTATAATAGTAGCAGTCATATTTCTTCTCATAAGTATATTATCACACTTGGGAAGAAAACATTTCATTGTATAGGTAGTCCTCACCTTACGACCACAGTTGAGCCCAAAATTTCTGATAGCTAAAAGCAAGACAGTTAAATGGGTTTTGCCCCATTTTACGACATTTCTTGCCACCATTATTAAATGAATCATTGCAGTAACATGGTTGTTAAGTGAATCTGGTTTCCCTATTGGCTTCGCTTGTCAGACGGTCACAAAAGATGGTCACATGACCCTGGGACAATGCCACCATCATAAGTATGAATTGGTTGTCAGGCATCCGAATGTGACCATGAGGATGCTGCAGTGATCATAAGTGTGAAAAACGGTCATAAGTCATTTTTTTCAGTGCTGTTGTAACTTTGAACGGTCACTAAAGGATGGGTGAATTGTTCTGTATCTTGTAGGTTTTAAATTTCTGTAAACTGTCTTTATTCAAATAGGATGGTGAGGTGTCAGTGTAACAAATAACCCGAAAGTTGAAAAATAATACGTAATTTCCAAATGTCGGACTGCAGATTAATAATTGCATGTTGGTAATATACTACTAAATCATATATCATTTTGAAGAACCTGCTTCTAGATATAGGCAACAGAAAGCTCTCAAAAGCAACCAGCCTACTCTAAGATACCACCAAAAAACGCACATTTGAAAGCATTGGGAAAATAAGATGTTTATCAGTCCTATCCTGAGAGCACTGGACAATTAGTTGAGTTTAGTGAGATTTTCTGCAGTTAAGGACATATTTGTATTACTGTTTTATATGTCAGAAGAGTTGGCTTTGTTGGTGTGCTCTTTTCCTTTGGTGTATAAGCTCCCCCATGTGGCAATACATTGCATTTTGGATTGTGTGCAGAAGATGTTACCATAGTCCAATAACAAAACGTATGTATGGAAACAGCCAAACTCAGAGAGAACTAGGAACACTCTGCTGCATTTTTCCTGGTTTTCTTCATCTAAGACAACATTTGTTTGGTAGGAGATTCCTTTTTATGGGATGATCTCATTTAGTATTTTTACCCGAGACATTATTAATCTGTCCAGTACATATTTTTGAGTTTTTTGAGAATGGGAGTTAGACCTGTGTGGATGAGGAAAATAAATGAAGGCAGAAATTTGTGTCTGAAATGCTTGGTGGGATTTATGCGGTTTGTGCCTTGGGGAATGGATAGTGCCATGTATCTTTTGCTTTGTGTCCCCAAGGTGATAAATGTGTTAATTCAATTTTTAAAGGGAAGCTTTCTACAATAAATAAGTTAATGCTTTGCAGATTTATTTGTAGGATTTGTTCTAATGCATTAATATCAATTGCTTTTTTTTCATTTTAATAAAGCAGATGTTTTATCTCATCGGGTAGCCACCCATTTCTGCCTAGGCTGTTTTAAGTTATGAGTATTTAGTTGAGTAAACTGCAGTTTCCCCCATCAGTCATCTTGGGGGAATGCTATCTTCAAGTCAGTTGTAGAGATTATGGTTACTGTGCAGCAACATGTGTTGCACAGCGCAATTTCTAATTAATGTTTCTCATTTGACCATGCTGTGCATTAAGACAGGATTACTACATTTGATCTTTGCCAAAACCCCGATAAGTGATTATGTTTAATATTATTCAAAAGCAGGCAAAATATGATAAAACCAGAGTAACTGTTCCATTGAAGTTTTTGAACGAATTCTGTTACAGTAAGAACTAGAAAGATGAACGTGAATCCTCGTATTACTGTACTGTGGAGAAAAAGAAAATCTCGCATTATCTATCTTAATGTTTCTCAGCGTTGGCCACTTTCAAGAAGTCTGGACCTCAACTCTCAAAATTCCCCAGCCGGCCATTCCTCAGCATGCTGGCTGGGGAATTCTGGGAGTTGAAGTCCAGATCTCTTAAAGCAGCCAAGGGCCATACAATTACACAGCATAGGTGAGGAAGTCTAGGATTCTAACCGATTTCAAGGCGATTCTACAGTTGATTCTTCTTCAGCCCCTGTGTTTTTGTCGACGCAAAGGTGTAGATGGGTTGAATCAGCGGCTGAGGGGTTGCTTTGTACAGGCAGCCCTTGACTTATGACCACAATTGAGCCCAGCATTTCTGTTGCTAAGTGAGGCATTCGTTAAGTGAGTTTTGCTGAGCTTTCAGACCTTTCTTGCCACCGTCGTTAAGTGAATCACTGCCGCCGTTAAACTACAACAGTTGCTAAGTGACTCTGGCTTCCCCATTGACGTTGCTTGTTGGAAGGTTACCGAAGGGGATCGGATGACCCCCGGATACTGCAACCGCCATAAATATGGGCCAGTTGGCAAGAGTCTGGATTTTGATCACATGACCATGGGGATGCTGCAAAGGCCGTAAGTGTGAAAAACGGTCATAAGTCACTTTTTTTTCCTGGCTGTTTTAACTTCTCTCACTAAACAAACTGTTGCAAGTCGAGAACTATCTGCAGTCGTGAAATAGAATACTAGCTTCTGACTGGCGTTGATGGGGCTCTCTGCCTCAAACTGGATTATAGCGGGATTAGTTAGCGAGTTCTTAGAATGTACTAGAGCTTTTGCCGTCAGTAATAATAGTAAAAAGTAGCACAGGTAGTCCTGGACTTACAACAGCTCGTTTAATGACCGTTCCAAGTTAACAACGGCACTGAAAAAAGTAACATGATCATTTTGCACGCTGAACAACTGTTGCAGCATCCTCACGGGCCCGGGATCAAAATTCAGGTGCTTGGCAACTGCTTCATATTTATGACGGTTGCAGTGTCCCAGGGTCACGTGGTCGATCCCCCTTTTGCAACCTTCAGACAAGCAAAGTCAACGGGGGGGTGCCAGATTCACTTAACAACCGGGTTACTAACTTAAACAGCTGCAGTGATTTGCTTAACAAACGTGACAAGCGAAGTCGTAAAATGGGGCAAAACCTCATTTAACAAATTTCTCTCTGAACGACATAAACTCTGGGCTCAGTTGTGGTCGTACGTCGCGGGCTGCCTGTATTAAAAATTAATTCCATGGATTTTAAAAAATAAAGATGTCCTTGAGTGGAGCTTGATTCCTAGTGACTAATGGATTCCAGTTGTGCAATTTTTGTGGCTGTGGTACAAACAGTGGTCTGGCATTGTCTTCTTCCGGGATGTTTGTGAATTTCCAGTTCAGCCTCCAGCCTTGACATTCTTAAGCAAGGCAATGTTTTGCTTATGAGCCCTGACTAAAATCAGCTAAGGAGCTGCTACCTACTGAGACCAGTGTTTTAACCTGAGAAAGAAATTGCAGTTCACCAAAGTAAAAAGGTGTGGTATAAATTAAATAACAGAATAACGGTTGGAAGGGACCTTGGAGGTCTCCTAGTCCAACCCCCTGCTCAAGCAGGAGTCTCATACCATTTCAGAGAAAAGGTTGTCCAGTCTCTTTTTAAAAACCTCCAGTGATGGAGCACTTACAACTTCTGAAGGCAAGCCATTCCACTGGTTAATTGTTCTCAATGTCCGGAAGTTTCCCTTTAATTCCAGGTTGCTTCTCTCCTTGATTAGTTTCCATCCATTGCTGCTTGTCCTGCCTTCAGGTACCTTGGAGAATAGCTTGACCCATTCTTCTTTGTAGCAGCCCCTCAAATTGGAACACTGCTATCACGTCACCTCTAGACCACCTTTTTACTGATCAAGATGGTGGCCCTGTTTGAACAAAAACCTACTGGTTTGGTGGTCTTATGGTGTCATATATTCTAACTGCCCTTGGACTGCTCAGCCCTAGAAATAAGGGTGAGCAAGGACACATCTAGCCACAATGCTCATTTGGGGAAGTTTCAGACTTGAAATGAGGAATTCTGTTGTAGTCTTACATCGTATTCTCTATATCTCTTGTCTTCAATAAATCCATCATACCACAATGTGGTTTCCTAATTCTCCTAAAAATACCTATATGCTAGAATTGAAACTAAACACGATGATTGATTGAAAAAGTGAAGGAATAAATACAGGTAATCCTCATGACCACAATTGAGCCTACCGTTTCTGTCGTTAAGTGAAACATTTGTTAAGTGAGTTTTGCCCAATTTTTACCACCTTTCTTGCCACCGTTGTTAAGTGAATCCCTGCAATTGATAAGTTAGTAACCCAGCTGTTAAGTGAATCTGGCTTCTCCATTGTGCTTGTCAGAAGGTCACAAAAGGGGATCACATGACCTTGGGACATAGCAACGGTCATAAGCATGAACCAGTTGCCAAGCATCTGAATTTTGATCATATGATCATGGAGATGCTGCAAAGGTTATAACTGTGAAAAATGATCATGTCACTTTTTTCAAAAGTGTCGTAACTTTGAACGGTCATTGAATGAACTTTGTATATTGAGGACTATCTGTATTTAGTTAGTCTCCCAGCTGTGATTCTGATTCAGAAGATGAAAAAAAAATACAGCAGGCCGTACACCCGACCCGCAGATATGTCCCCCTGTCCGAACCCATTTATCTAAGCAAATGTTTTTATCTATGTAATTTTTATGATTACTTCTGTGCTGATTTTGTGTGGCTTATGTTGGATCTTGCTAGTTGTTTTTAAACTATGCTAATGGTGAGTTCTTGAATATGTTGTCCCAAATCAATGAAAAAAATAAAATAAAATGAAGTATGGCTGTCCAAGCATTTATTTGAATTGGAAATATTATTTTTATTTCCTAACTAATGCTCAGGGGAAAAATATCCCCTGGCCACTTTATAATAGAAGCATATACTGTTTATGACATAAATTGGGAGAGGAGGATGAAGAGGTGGATGTGAAATATTACCAGGGAAAGGGAAGAATGATTTTGTCTCAGTCTTTTCTTATAAGAGAAGTTCAGTCTGTACAAAGGCGAATAAAAAAAGTAGGCCAGAATAAAGAAGATGTAGGAAAGCATCATTCTAGCTCCTTGAAATTGTTTTGAGTCTTGATGATCAACCCAAAATATTAAAAGAGCTTGCAAATTAAATCCAGGGCTGTTTTCTTCATTTAGGATTTTTGAAATATGGGTCAAACTCCATATATTGTACGTCTTCAGGCTTCTATCTTAAACAGTGCAGAAAAATGGCGTTAGAAACGTGCAGATTTGACATCGACCTATTGGACATTTTTAAATAGTCTGAGTGTTTTTGAAAATGAACTGATTAGTTAAGTGATTAATAGTTGTCCAGGTGTGAGTGGTCACAGATTTGCTTACTTTGACGTGTTGTTCTCTACACTCCTTGTAATGACTGATTCATTAAGGGAGATTATCTTCTCCCTCTTCTGAAATTTGGACATAGAGATGTGAGCTTAGAGTAGTTGCACCTTTTAAGTTGATTAGAAGAAATGTCCCATCACATAGTGTCATGGCACCATTGTTTTTTGTCTTAACCTATATTTGAAACTTTGGCACTGCTTTTTGAGGACGATACTGAGAAATTGAAATTTATATAGAGAAGAGAAGCCAATGAAAGCCAAAGGTCTTGTAAGCAAGTTTTTTGAGAAATATTTGAAATAATTCAGTTTATTTAGCTGTGAGTAAAAACATAAAGGGAGGAAAAATAACTATCTTCAAATACTGAAAGGGTGGCCCCTTGCTTTTAATGCACAGGGAAGGCCTTGAACTAATGGATGGAATTTCAAGGAAGTTATTTTAGCAATAGATCCATAGAAGCTTCCATTCCTTTTTTACAGTCACCCTTTGCATTCTAGAAGCTGCTTTGACCATTGAGTTAAATGCTCACCAACGTCTTTACCAAATCTACTGTACTTACCTGAGAGGAAGTTAGTTCTGAACATTATCTTTCTCTTCTTCCTTTGAAAGAGGAGATAGAGAAATTGAAGGTAGATCAAACTCTTTTGCAGACCTCAGTTTCTCATTTTGTCAGAGTAGAGCTGCCCCCTTCGGTTTGGGAGTGGAGTGGATATTATCCTCCCGAAAAGTCATTCTTCAAAGAAGAGTAGAGCCAGGCAAATAAAAAGGAACTTTAATTCATAACTATTGGTTAAAGTTTCCTGTAAAAGAATGTGTCACATTTCTAAAATTGATCCTCCCTCTGCCTGTGCTAGCAGTTTTCTCTCGCACATGCAGAAACAGAAAACAATTATCTGCATGTTGAAAGAAAGGGATACTTTTAATATTTATTCGCTATATCAATATGTATGGAAGGGAAGGCCATACATCTAAGCAAATATGCTTGCACGGTTTTATTGATTGTTGACGTTCTTTCTACTCTACTTCACCATCCTAGATGAAAGAGTTTCCAATAAGCACTAGCAGTTCCAGGGAGTTAGTCGGTTCTTACTTCTTTAGTTGTGGGGGGGACGGGACATCCTTTCAATCTTTGGCTAAAGTTAGTAATACTGTATTAATGATTTAAAGCCATTGTCATAACCTTGAACCTTTTAAGTTGTTTGTAGTAAAAAGGAAAAAGTTGGCTGGAAAAGTTCTGTGAAGTGCAGTTTTGCCTGTCCTTGAACTCACATAGAATGACTGAGTTGACATGGTCATACAAGGTTAGCATAGTTTAATGGAAAAAGTACCAGACTGTAGCTGTGTGTGTGTGTGTGTGTCTGTGTGCAGGTAGATTTATAGGTATATGTGTAGTTTTTTCATACCCACACACATAGAAATACATACTGAAATTTTTGCACTCTTATTCTTTTCTCACCTACAACCCAGCAAAAAATGTAGCTTTTTTACTACATTTGTATCAGATGAATGCTAACAGAAAAATGATGCAAGGACATATTTCCCTTAATTGCTAAACTTCCTAAAGATGAGGACAGAATGTGTTAGATTCATAGGTTCTACAAGAATAATGCTAATGTGATGTCTTTTAATCTGATCCCAGGTCCCTAAGTTTCCTTGTGATTTAAGAGAAATGGAAACCTGATCTTCCCAGTACATGTTAAGTATTCTGTCTGCTCACCTTCAGTGGTTTTATGTCCAGGAGTAACTTCCATTAAATGTAGAGGCCAACCTAGACATGACCGTCACCGGCTCCTTGAGCAGGAAACATTTTATGTCTACAGTGCCCAAAGCCCCTCTGTAAGGAAGGTTGGCAGTTTCTAAATTTGGGAAAGAAAGAAAGAAAAGGAAAGGAAAGAAGGAAGGAAGGAAGGAAGGAAAGAAAGAGGGGAAAAAGGAAAGGAAAGGATATCCTTGTAGTAGATGGATATTCTGCAGTAATTCACCTTAATAGTTGTGGCAAGAAAGATTGTAAAATGTGACAAAACTCACTTCACAAATGTCTCACTTGGGAGAGACCATTTCTATAAGCCTGGACACTGAATAAATGCAATGACCAGATAAATTTGCACGGAAGTGTCTTTACTGTTTAATCTTCAATTAGGATTAGTAATAGTTACGTCCTACTGTCTCAGAAGTTCCTCTTTGACGGTAATCTGAGGCACTTACCTATGTTGCTCCACTGACTTCACCCAAGTTGGGTTAATCTCTTATTAGTTTCTGAACTAATTATAAAGTATTATTTAGAAGGCTGTAAGAATAACAGTACTGCATTGGATACTGGATGAGACCTCCAATTAAAAAGAAAATACTTTTCTCTGACCAACTGCAGTCATCAATGGAACTGCATCTACACGGAGGGAAGGATGCAGTGGGGTGCCCCAAGGCTCTGTTTTAGGCCCAGTACTCTTCGACATCTTCATCAATGATTCAGATGAGGGGATAGATGGGGAACTCATTAAATTTGCAGACGACACCAAGCTGGCAGGAATAGCCAACACTCCAGAAAATAGGCTTAAGACACAGAAGGATCTGGACAGACTTGAACGTTGGGCGCTATCGAACAAAATGAAATTCAGTGGTGAAAAAAGTCAGGTTCTACATTTAGGCAAGAAAAACCAAATGCACAGGTACAGTATAGGTGGTTCCTCACTCAATCGTAGTAACTGTGAGAGGGATCTTGGAGTCCTAGTGGACATTCACTTAAATATAAGCCAGCAGTGTGCTACAGTTGCCAAAAAACAGCAGGGGGTTTGGACCAGAAGACCCCATGTTCTCTTCCAACTCTCGCTATTGCCATTGCCATTGCCATTCCCAATTCCATTCCATTCCATTCCATCTCTGGGTTTAAAATTTAAGCATGTAAGCGCTTGACTTGTATGTGGGATCAAAAGCTTGAATATCATTTTTCATTCCCCGGTACAGATAGTCCTCGACTTACAACAGTTTGTTTAAATGACCATTCAAAGTTACAATGGCATTGAAAAGCTTTTGATCGGTTTTTACACTTACAATCATGGCAACACCCCCATGGTCATGCAATTCGGACCCTTGGCAACTGACTCACATTTATGATGGTTGCAGTGTCCCGAGGTCACGTGATCCCCTTTTGCAGCCTTTTTAGAAACAAAGTCAGTGGGGAATCCCGATTCACTTAACCATGTTACTAACTTATCAACTGCAGTGATTCACTTGACTGTGGGAAGAAAGCTCGTAAAATGGGGCAAAGTTTACTTAACAAATCTTTCATGTAGCAGTAGAAATTTTGGGGTTCAGTTGTGGTCGTAAGTCGAGGACTATTGTTGTGGCTCGCCAGTGGCAGGCGGAGCTGGCGGCAGACTCGGACAGTGAGGAGGTTGGGAAGGATCACGGGCCAGTCCTGGAGTCTGGGGAAGGCTGTGACGAGGGCTCTACGTCAGAGGCAGAGATGGGGCCAGGGCTGTCCGACAGTTATCAACTACCTTCGGAGTTGGAGGTCAGTGGGGCAGAAGAACAGCTGGAGCCTGTTTCCGATGTGCGCATGAGCAGAGCTGCCAGGAGAAGGGATTTAAGGAACAAGGTTGACTCGGGAGTAAGGGCTCAGGTGGAAGGTGAATGGCCCCTCCCGTAGGGAATACAAGAGGAGCGAAAGGGGAGTGGTGTTTGCAGGAGACAATTAGTTCATTTAATTAGTGTGAAGATCTGTTTCTGACTTCTTGCCGAGTAATTGCTGCTACAGCATGCAGTTTGGAAGATATTGACCTGGCTGCTCTCCAAGCCTGATAAAGGTCTGTAGTTGTGAAATCTCCTGAAAGACTGTTTGCCGGGACTTTGCTGGAGAGGAATTTCCTTTAACCTAAATGAAAGGGGTTTTATCAGGACGAGGAGTCTGCTTCATGATCTTGGGAAGCCTCAGTCAGAACAACTACCTGTACCAGCAGGTTCTCGTTGACTTGTTAATAGTTTGTTCTATGACTGCTTTATGTCTGTTTCTTACACCGCATTCCTCCTCCTGTCTACTCAGCCAATTGGTGTCTTTTTTTCATCCAACATGGTAGGTGATCACTGGAGTGCACATTTCTATCCTTAACACAGTAGTTGCCTATTTGAAGCTTTTCACTGAACAATGTGATATATTGGCAAGTTTAAAAAAGCCCCTAAGTGACCTTGCCCTCTTCCTGAAACGGTCATATGTGGAAAACTCCAGATGTTACCGCATCAAAGCACCAACCTTATACACTAAGTAAAGGAAATACAAGCTGCGTATATAGGTTAACTATGTTTTGTAAACTATTCAGTACAATTATTGAAATTCAGGAAATCTGATCCGGTAATATCAGTTGAAGCAATTAGCTACCAAGGGTTGGTCTCTTATCACTCAAAACGGTCATCTGTTATTATCTCGATAAAAGATGATTGAATAAGAGGAGAGCTTTCAGACAGTGTAGAAAAAGAACATCTCTCCTTGAACCATTCGTATTGCCCATTCTGTACCAAAATCCTGTTGTGACTGGATCATATGCACACAACTATCTGGCCTTTTTGTACATGGATGTTTTGTGACTTGCCGTGACCAGCGCAATAACCCTTGTGTGAATAGGCAATTTCATGGACACGTCTTTTAACGTGCTTCAAAAGTGTGAAGGGGGAGCACTGTTTTCAAATGACATGTTCCATGATAAGCTTTTGTTAGCTGCGGCTGATGGAAGCTGATGTCTTTTAATACAGTTACTTAGTTGAAAAAAACAACAACTAGATTCCTTTCTTTTGCCACTATTGATTTAACAGAGCTTTACTAATATAATACTTGCAAAATTCCAAGTGTGCTCATTATTTCAGAATGCCCACTTCTTTTCTATAAGGCGATTGCACAAGGGCAAAAAATGGTTACAAAAACCAACTACTGTACATATGTAGTATACGTTTTATAGCTTTGTACGAATGAATTTATTTGCAGGTATTACTGAAATACGCTGTTAATAAGTACTGTGCGCTTTTTGGACATAGTACAAGAAGGAATGTACATTAATTTCCATTCCTAGTTTATGAACTCTAATTAAGAGAGAGACCTTTTGGAAAGCCATGACAGATACTCCTTGTTTAAAGACCTGGCAGTTCAGTCGATAAGCGAAGCAGTCGATAAGGGAAACCGTGATTTTATGTTCTTCAGTTTTCCTTTGCTTTACAGACCTGCTAAGGTCGTAAGCATGAGGACTGGTTGCAGAGTTACTTGTTCATCACCGTCGTAACTGAACAGACACCAACAGTTCAGTTGCTAAGCGAGGACTCCCTGTATTTTTTCTTCTTGGATTTCTACCATCCAGTTGTGGTTTATTCAGAATAAATCAATAATTAATAAAGCACATTTTGATTACTTTTTAAACATCCACCAAACTTTGAAGTGCATAAATTTATTAATGTACAGGAATACTAAAGAGATGATAATTTCCTTGCACATGATTCCTTATTTGAATTCCTGTATAAAATAAGTGTTGCTTTCCTAGGTAGGGAAGCCTTTTAGACAGGAACTACTATATCCGCTTGTCATCAAAACACCTGATTGAGTTACCCAAAATATTTGAAATGGTATGGTATTATTTTAGGCTTTATTGAAAAATTTACAAATTGGGGGGAATAACTCCAGAATTTTCATGGAATAAGGTAGTCCTTGACTTAACGACCACAATTGAGTCCAACATTTCTATTGCAAAACAAGACAATGGTTCAGGCAGTTGTGCCCTATTTTACAGCCTTTCTTGCCACAGTTGTTAAGTGAATCAGTGCAGTTAAGTTAGTAACGTGGTTGTTAAGTGAATCTGGCTTCCCCATTAACTTTGGCCACAAAAGGTGATCACATGATCCCAGGACACTACAACTCTCATAAAGGTGAGCCAAGCGTGATTGTGAGGATGCTGCAACGGTCGTAAGGGTGGAGAACGGTCAGAAGTCACTTTTTTCAGGGCCACTCTAATGGTTGCTAAATGACGTTGTAAGTCACCTGCAGTCATTTTCTTTTGCATTTATGTGACGTCAGACAATAAGACACCATGTTTGTAACATAAATCTGCAGTGTTATTTCTGTAGAAAGAAATGTTATTTTATGCATGATAAACGGATCGTTGGTGCTTGCAAGTTATCTTTAGCAATAGCATCTATGTAATATTCTACTCTTCAAAACCATAACGATGTATTTCAGACGTTGGCAAACCATGCAGAAGTTGTCAGTATGTTGTGCCAAGCTCTTAATGTGCTTTGGCTGAACTTTTGGCGTGAAACTACCCAATACAGTGTGAGTTCTAACAGGGATAGGGAGCTGGCAACCCCCATTTCTTTTAATCTGTACCCATTTGAAAAACAATCAAGTTTAATTGTGGTTTAATTCAGTTCATTTTTAAAAAAAAAAAAAACATTTTTATTCCATAAACATTTTTTTCCCCTAAAGTTTCTTTTTCATAATCCTTCCTCCTCCTGTTTTCCCCACAACAACGATCCTGTGAGGTGGGTTGAACTGGCCCAAAGTCACCCGGCTGTTTTTTCAGGCCTAAGACGGGACTAGAACTTACAGTCCTTCTGGTTTCTAGGCCAACACGTTAACCTCTATACCGTAGTAGCTTATTATTATGGTTGATCACACAATCATCCAGATGTTCAGATTTGGCATTTCTGTCTATCGGTCGAGTTCTTCCTATGGACCTGTGATAGGCAGATGTTGTTGCTTAATAATATTAAATGATGCCGGATGGAAGCTATGCAGGTGGAGAAGGAGTGGGTGTATGTGTGTGTGTGTGTAGGTGTGGAGGGGGTGTTTAATGTCAACAGTAGCTCTGGCTTTCAAGGGAGGAAGCAGCCACATACCAAACTGCACAGTCCTGAACTGGATGAGGAAATGTGGAAGATTCAGGATAGCCCCACCGTAGGATCTCCCAGGATAGATCTATTAAGTTAGTTGTCATAGCTGTAGTCTGTCAAGATTCTGTCTATTAGGTGTAAGCAAATAAAGAGCTCATTGTTTCGTCTTTGAGCTTGGGCTGGACGTAAGCCGTGACAAGTGAAACTGACTTTTGTAACTGAGGATTTTGTCAGTGGTAATGATGTTCGAATGGTGCTCTAGACCAGGGGTGTCAATTCAAGGCCCGCGGGCCAGATCCGGCCCACGAAGTGCTTAGATCTGGCCCACGGGGCCACCCTGGGAAACAGCGAAGGACTGGCCCACGGTGCCTCTGCCAGTGAAAACGGGAGTTGGGAGGGGCTACATGTGGCCCGCCCAAGCGCAGTTTACACTGCCAGACGGTTGCAGGAGGCCATCTCAGCCAAAAACGGAGCTCGTGAGCCCGTTTTTGCTGGCAAGCTCTCTGGTCGCCACAGGCGCCCCCAACACGAGTGACATCAAGATGGCCACGCCCCCCCCGCCCCCCGCCGAGGTCAAACACAACTCTGATGTGGCCCTCGAATGAAATCAAGTTTGACACCCTTGTTCTAGATATTTTGTGATTGCCCCCCAAGGGTGCCTATTCCTATTGCTACCAGCTTTGCTTTTATTATTATCAGGTAATTGGTCACTCGGAAATAATAATTTTTGAAAAATATTTCAGTGTCCATCCTCCTGGCTTTCTTTTAGGCAAAACGGGTCAGGAATGGAGAAAAGAGAAAGTCCACAGCCAAAGTTGGCACGCAGTAGCACCGTTTTGCTTGTGCCTCATGCCCATTTTGTTATTAATGACTTGTTTTTGGTTTTTGTTTTTCCCTACAGGAAATTTGGTGAGCGACCTCCACCTAAGCGGCTCACCAGGTAAGGTTCAGGTCTTGTGTTCAGGTCTAGAGTGGGAGGTCTTCCTCAGGGGTGTGTATTACAATATCCGTTGCCTCTCTGGAAAGGCAAGAGTGATCCTTGAATCTGTCAGAGCGATGACAGCAGGCAATCCGTTCTCTTGGCTTCTAAGCTCGGATTTGCCATTCTGCGTAGAGGAGTAGGCAGCTTCACCTGCTGCTAACATCACTCCTTACTCTGATCCTTTATGGAAAATGTGGAGACCAGCATCTTCCTATCTGTTACTACAAAGAGAAAGGATTCTCTTCCTCCCAGAAATACATGGATGTAGAGCACCCCTTCCTTAATATTACATCCCTCAACTGAACCCAGTCCACTGACACCGGTGGGAATAAAGGCCAAGGTAGTCCCTGACTTGCTGACAACTGTAATTGAGCCCAAAATTGGGGTTGCAAGGGGTGGGGTGGGATGAGAAGATGGCCATGAGAATTTAGAGCAAAGGGAGCCCTAATAGCTTTGGCAGACCCCATAAGAGAGATGCAGACACACCACAAAGTCGGCCTTTGGGGTGCTTTAAAAAAGCATGTATAAATCGGTTTTCCATTAATTTGATTACCTTTGTTTTTCAATTCTTAGGGAAGCTATGAGGAACTATTTAAAGGAGCGCGGCGATCAAACAGTCCTAATACTTCATGCAAAAGTGGCTCAGAAATCCTATGGAAACGAAAAAAGGTAAAGGCGGGTAACTTGAATTATGCACCGGGCTATTCTGCAATTGAAAATTTTTAAAAAATTAGGCAGCTTTCAAGCATCATTTGCTATTTGGATGTCATGGATTATAACTCCTAGAATTCCTGGCTCGGGAGCCTGCAGGGCAAGTTTTATATAAAGGAGGCAATGAGCTTAGAAAGAACGGTGCACAATTTCTGGATTTTGTGTTGTAGAAATTTAAAATACACTACCTGATTATGAGGTTCTTTTTCATTTCTGAAGTATTGGTTGACCAAACTGTAGCCGAAAAAAACCCTGAAAAATATCCGTTCAGGATCCTTGAGATTTTGCAATGTTAAGTTTGCTCAGAATTATTTTAAATGGTCTTTGTTACATTCACCTCTTGTGTGGAGGAGCCCCATCTAGTGACCATTTAAAATAAGTTCTTAACAAGCATACGTTTCTGTCAACCAAATAAATTACAACAAAATGCATTTTAAAAAACAGAGCGGGTGTATATGCCTCAGAATTTCATTTTTTAATGTATACCAGTTTGTTCACAGAAAAAAAAGTGACAATAAAATCTGGTCTTGGTCTTGTCTTGATTTTGTCTCCCTAAGCGAAACTGGGTTAGAGGAACTGGGGAAACTGCTTCAGTTGTAGTATTTTAGATTAAATTCTTACCGATCTTCCCAGTACATGTTAAGTATTCTGTCTGCTCTCCCCTCACTTTTGTAGCTTAAAAATCTATAAATCGAAGGTATATATCTAATTTTTCAAAAGGTAATACAAACATTCTTGGAAAATACATATTCTAAATGCAGCTATTAGGTATGAGCTATCATTGAATATTTTAGTTTTTAAAATAACACACGTCTACCCTTGAAGGCCTAGTTGGTGAAGATGCATGTTGAGGCACTACCTTCCCACTAATTCCAAGTCTACCACTAGAGAAATATTTTCATTTATTAGAGAAGCCAGCAGAAATAACAAACAAAACCAAAGCCTACATCTGATTGGATTTGGGGGCAAAACTAGGATTTGGAGAAGTTTGTAAGTATATTTCTGACTTTGGGAATCCAGTTAAGTTCCACCTTCCATTTCACACACACACCCCCTCCTGGATTTAAATAGCTCAGCGACAAAATCGAGCTAGTGGTTAAGGCAAGAGGCTGGAAACCATCAGATCTTGAGTTCCAGTCCCAGCCCTTAGGCAGGAAGGCCAGCTGAGTTGTGACTTTGAGCCAGTCACTTTCTCTCCTCCAACCCACCTCACCGGGTGGTCGTAGTGGGGAAAATAGGAGGAAGGAATATTAAGTAAGTTCACCACCTTGACTTATTTAAAAAAAAATAAAAATAAATCCTTTAAAAGATATTTTAAAAATCTAAAACAATTATCCCTTGCTCAGATGATGTATGGTTTTTTTCCTCGGTGCTTTTTCCTTCAAAAATGGCCTTTCGCGCTAGATAGATACAGGTGACGTGACATCGAAAGGGGACTCATGTTCCAGGCGAACCTAATCTGCTCTTTTCTCTTCAGATTTTTTTGCCCTCCTCCGTGTGTCTACCTTATGGGTAGCGGCTGGAAGAAAAAAAAAGAACAAATGGAGCGAGATGGCTGCTCTGAGCAAGAATCTCAACCATGCGCCTTTATTGGGATTGGAAATAGCGACCAAGAGATGCAGCAGTTAAACTTGGAAGGAAAGGTGGGTTGAATGTAACTTACAGTTTGCGAATCTCTTTAGTGATATGTCATTGTCCGTTTGAGTAATAAATCGGTTCGAGGGGCGAATGCATTACATTTGTATCTTCTCTCTTCATTTGAAGTCACCGAGTGCCTTTTGGCTTTTATCCTGCTTTTATGCAAAAACTAATAACTAGGTGGTCTCATAGGTATTTTTTTTAAAAAAAAATATCTTGTTTTCATACTTCTTTAACGACCGCAATTGTACCAGCATCTCAGTCTTTAAGCCGAGTGGTCGCTGAGTGAAAAATCACGCGATCACAACTGCCCTTACGATGTTTACTTTGGCCTTCCTTTGCTTCGCAGCATCAAGAGGCTAGCAATAGCAGCTAGGCTTATATACCGCTTTGCAACCCTCTCTAAGCGGTTTGCAGAGTCAGCCTATTGCTCCCAACAATCTTGGGCCCTCGTTTTACCCACCTCGGAAGGATGGAAGGCCGAGTCAACCTTTGAGCCTGGTTGAAGAATCGAACCGCTGGCAGTTGAATGCAGAGTTAGCCTGCGGTGTTGCATTCTAACCACTGCCCCACCACGGTTCAGGATATCGCCCCAAACGTTCCTCTGGGTGAGCCCAAACGGTGGGGAAGGTTTTAAAGCTCGACTCACAAGGAAACCTGGTAAAAGGAACAAATCTTATAGCCCCTTTCCTCCAGCTTTCTGCCCTTTGGATGCTCACCCCGCCACTGAGATAATTAGGAAGAAGAGAATTTATTTATTTATTTATTTATTTTATACTTTGATTTATATACCGCCCCACTCCAAGGACTCGGGGCGGTTCACACTTAAAAAAAATCCCCTTAAAACCCCGTTTTAAAATCAAAACCCACAAATTGATGTTTGCATTTACATTGCAGAGAAAGGAATTACGGTAGAGTACACAGGCACATAGTGTGCCTGTGTACACACAGCACACAACACACATCAAAGGAATGAAGTGGTGCCAGATGTTTTCCTGGCAGGATCCCTGCGAACTACTTATGGGCAAACAAAAGTTTTACCATGAAACCAATTAGGGTCTTGTCAGCGTCAGGCAAAGTTTATCAGTTGGAAGGTTCTAATCAGCTAATTAAGGTTACAGAGCTGAGCTTGTTCACTTGCAGTTGGCACTTCTGCGCCGTGGAGTAAAGCAGCTTGGAAAGTGATAGCTTGTTTTGGCAATTTGGGATAAATAGGTTAAAACAGGACAGAGTGTATTAACCGATTGTGGGTGAACGTGTGCCAGAGAGAGACTTTGCCAAGGTCGTAAATATGGACGTCGGGTGCAGTTAATTTTTCATCCCCATCGAGCTGCAATGAGTCACTGTCTGAGACAGTCAGTAAGGGAGGATTACCTGTACCTATATGCTGAATTTTCTTTGTTGAACAAATACACATGTCATGGTGATGTTGAGAAATGTCCAAACGTTCTGGCTAATAAAAGAAAATACTACTTTCCTTGCTTTCACTCACTGAAAGGGAGTTAGAATATGTTTATTTCTAAATACCCTGTTTGAAATCATTTTCCGAACCTTGTCGGCTTCGCTTCTCTCAGCAAAAGGAAATTTCCTTGCCTGTTTATCAGAGAGAATGAAAATATAAAATACTTTGGTGGCAAGAGACTGTTCCTTCTTTTGCAGGGATTGTTAAGCATTACACGATAGAGAGAATTCTTCATCTAACATGACTCCAGGAGTTCATCACTGACAATAATGAATTGGTCCATTAACTTCGTAGGGATGCTATTTTATTTATTTTTATTTAATTCCCACCTTTATTATGTTTAAAATAATTCTGGGTGTTGAACATTCCGAATATTCCTTCTTCCTCCTCTTCTCCTGACCAACCTGTGAGGTCAGTCGGGCTGAGAATGAATCATTACCCCAAAGTCATCTAGCTGGTTTTCATGCCTAAAGCAAGACCAGAACACACAATCTCCTGTTCCCATGTCGCAATAAGGCAGCACCATTGTTTTATCCTAGTTTATAATGAACAAATAATTTATGCTGCACCGAGAATATTTGCTTTCGTTTCACGCCGAGTGAATTGTATAAAAATGCCTAAAGAATGCAATGAATTATATCAACGTCACTGTATTGAAATAATACAACGTATCAAGATTTATCACAACGGAATAAAAAGAAGGGAAGGGGAAGGGGGAAAGAAAAAGGAAAAGAAAAAAAGGGAAAGGGAAATTAAGTTCTAAATCCTTGCTGATTGTTCCCAAGAAAGCTGAACACGCTAAGTCGTATTTGAATGGTACAATCCTGTCTTATTTGGAAGAAATCAACTAAAACTCTGGGTTTAAATGACAGAAAAAGCAATATATTTCCATTTAATTTTCCCTTTTACAGAAAAAGAGTAAAGCAGGAATATGTGTACCGACTACTTATAGCAGACTCATTGATTCTGATCTAGCTCATTCACTTTCTTTTTGTAAAGTTGTGAACACACATATACTTGGCAATTCTTACCATGCTGTTAACTTTTTCTCTGAAATGCAATAAACTGGAGCCATATACTGTTCAAATTTTCAAACTCGTTATAATTTTACAATACTCCTGAAAACTTCCGATTGGTATATCTAGGCATAATTATCTTCCAAAAACTTCTGATTAGTATATCTCGGCATAATTACCTTTAAGAGGGTTTCATTGGAAAATACTAAATTACTGTCTCTCTTTATCCACAGAACTATTGCACAGCTAAAACTTTGTACATATCAGACTCTGACAAGCGAAAGCACTTCATGTTATCCGTAAAAATGTTCTATGGCAATAGTGACGATATTGGTGTTTTCCTTAGTAAACGGATAAAAGTCATCTCCAAGCCTTCAAAAAAGAAACAATCGCTGAAAAATGCAGACTGTAAGTATTGACAGACAAGCTTCATTGACTGTGATCTATGTTTCACGTATGTGCTGTGAGTTTGCGAGTTTTCCATTCATCTCTTAAGAATGTGGCCATTATCAAATAATTTCCAGTTATTACAACGAAGAAAGTGTTTGATTTCAGCTTCCAACAATCTCAGTAGTTAGAGAGAGAAGGGGGCAACAATTGTATGTCTTGTGTTTTTGAGATTGCCTGGTTAAGGAGCTAACAATGTTTTAAAAACGGGGTTGTCCAACCTTAGCAGCTTTTTAAGACCTGTGGGCTTCAACTCCAAGTATTCCCCCAGCCAGTACAGGGAATTCTAGAAGTTGAAATCCCACAGGGGGCTTCTGGGAGAATTGTGGGAATTGAAGTGTAGGTTTTAAAGTTGTGAAGGTTGGACATCCCTGTTTTAAAGCATGCTTGAGCCGCAGTAGCGCAGTGGTTTGAGTGCAGTACTGCAGGCTACTTTTGCTGACTGCCGGCTGCCTGCAATTTGGCAGATCGAATCTCACCAGACTCAAGGTTGACTCAGCCTTCCATCCTTCCAGGGTGGGTAAAATGAGGACCTAGATTGTTGGGGGCCAATATGCTGACTCTGTAAACTGCTTAGACAGGGCTGTAAAACCACTGTGAAGCAGTATATAAGTCTAAATGCTATTCCTATTCAAGTCCCATGTAAAACAGGCTCTAAAAATAAACAGCTAAATGGATAAAATTCTAGACTAGTTTATTCTATTTTTATTGATTGATTGACTGTGACTAGCTAGGACGGGAGATTCCCTTTTAAAAAAACAAACCAAAGAAAAGATGCATGTTCTCTGCTGGGTACAAAAAAAAGCTGGAAGAAACTTGCATTTTTAAATTAGTAGAAGTGCTGATTTCATTGCCAGCACATCTTTCCTGTTTAAGGCTAAAGCTGGTATATTAACGGCTCTGTTTTTGTTTTTCTCCTGCAGTATGTATCGCATCAGGGACAAAAGTGGCACTGTTTAATAGACTTCGGTCCCAAACAGTTAGCACCAGATATTTGCACGTAGAAGGAGGGAACTTTCATGCCAGCTCACAACAATGGGGAGCATTTTACATTCATCTCTGTGAGTAAAACTGAAACCCCTCTGTGTTTTTTTTGTTTAATCTTTCCTGAGTTTGGGAAAATAGTAGCATTATGCTTTCTTTTGGAATGGATTCAAGTTTGCTTGGCATGCTGATATATCTGTTTCCTCCGCAGTGGACGATGATGAATCCGAAGGAGAGGAATTCACAGTCCGAGATGGCTATATCCATTATGGTCAAACGGTCAAACTGGTTTGTTCGGTTACTGGCATGGCGCTCCCAAGATTGGTACATTTTACATTTTCAGTGTGTCTGCTCCTGAATCAGTTTTTTTTAAATATATTTATTTATTTATTTTTATTTATTTTTACATTTATATACCGCCCCATTCCGAAGACTCGGGGCGGTTTACAGCTT
>JANHFL010008670.1:10551-22434 GCA_032468155.1 Oxyrhabdium leporinum
GGCGGGAGGCAATCCAAATGTGCTTAGCTTACAAAACAAAAAGACAAAGCTTCAAGTCTCTGTCATTTTTCCGTCTGGGCAAAAAGTGTTTCTGCCCTGGGAAGCCCTGCAAGCCATTGCGGCCATGAGCAAGCAGATGGAGGGAGGGAGTGGGAGGGCAGCCACAAAATAAGACATCCCCCGAAAATAAGACCTAATGGGTCTTTTAGTTCAAAAACAAATATAAGCCCCATTTTTGGGGAAACATGGGTATGAACACATTTTGTCACCCCATCCCCACAGTATGTATGGCAAGACTCTGAGAACACTTACAGATAACTATTTACCCTTCTACTTCTCATCTTTTCAATGTGTTCATAATTAAGAAGACGTTTTCAATCCTCACTGTCACAATCTTAGATAAAATGTGGATATGGTCCCTTGTCTTTCAATCAGGCAGAGAATTACAGAATTTAGCATATTCATTTCCTAGAACTGTGTTTCCTCTCTGTCTTTCAAAGCTGAAAGACAGCAATTGCATTATGGCTAAATTCTCTCACAAATTGGAGGCGCCAGAGAAAAGAGTATAGCTGGAAAATGTCAAATAGACAACTGCTTCTCAGTTTAAAAAAACCTGAGATGACACAGCGACCGTAGTAGGGTATACAAAACGTTCTCAGGCAAGTTCTCAACTTGCAATATATTATTTGGGTGTACTGTACTAAGTCCAGATCAAACATTCCATATTCTAAAGTTCTGTCCTGACTTTACGACAAAATAACTTTTCCTTTCATGGCGTCTCTCAGTGTTCTAATGTTCCTCAATGGTCTTATCATTATTTTTTCTTAATTCCTTCAACTACTGAAACATGGGAAAGACATTAACTAGCAAGGTTCCAATTCTGATACCATTGGCTAGATTATCCATAGGTTTCAATAAAGTGGCTCAGGCTACTCGGCCTCTGAACCAGGAGTTCCCATATAGAAATATGCCTAAAACTAATTCCTAATATTTTCAAACAGATTGCGTCTGTGCATTTTTTCCCATTTAAAGCAGATTTGGCCAATGATGTCTTGCAATAGCAAACTTCAAGTCCCCCAACTCTGTGTGCAAATTTTAACTTCTAAACCATTTATTATTTAGCTCACAAAATAGACTGTCAGCAAAACTACTGACAGTAACCGTGAGCAATTAAAATACTTGATTGCTATTCCAGAGCCACTAAATATTTAGTGAAGAGACTGTCAAAGGAGAGAGTTTTTATTAAGGACACTGCATAAAACACTCTGCATCTATATCAATTATATTATCCACCACTACTTCATACAAATAAAAGACTTTATGCTCTCCAATACAAATTATTCTCTTTCCACCCCCAAAAATAAAAGCAGTTAGCCACTCAAATAAGGTGCCATTACTGAAAAAGCCAAAATTCTACATAAGGTCAATCTTATTTCTCATTGAATATAGGTTTAGCTTGTATTTATTCAGAAACAATATAAAATATATAATGATAACTATGCTAAAAAGCATTAATATGGCAGCCCTATAAAAGCCAAGTGCCCTGAGTGTAAGCCAATTCCAGACTAGGATAAATTTAGGCAGCAGGTAGAAACTTCCATGAGAAAGAATCTTCAAAAAATATTTGTAAATAAAAACAACCACAGAGGAAAATTCTCAAGCTTGTTTCCTGCCTGATAGACTAAATAGATAAAGGAATTGTTTTTCCTATGCATAGAGCAGTCAATCATACAATATTGTATTTCATTACCAAAGAATAAAATACATGCACAGATGTACAGGTTTTAATATTAAACTGTTAACTATAAAGAGGCTGAGTTTTAATCAAACAAATATTACTACAAAGCGATACATAGAGTTGACCCTACTCTATTCTGAACAGAGATACCATCACAAGAGTCTACCTGTCTGCTTGTCTTCAATTGTCTCCTTTTTTATCCAAGATGGGAACATCTGGTGTAAATCTCTCTCAAACAGATCTTGTTCTTGTGGGGGGCATCTCTATGAAGCCCTAGACCAGGGGTGGGGAATGATGGCCCTTTTATGATTTGTGGATTTCGATTCCCAGAATTCCTGAGCCAGCATGGCTGGTTGAGGAATTCTGGCAGTTGAAGTCCACAAGTCATTAAAGGGCCTCTACCCTAAACTAAGAGCTTGTCTGAGAAGATAACAATTCTGAAGAATTGTAGCAGGGGCACCTGTAAAGTGCTGCACATGGATTATTCTTTTAATTTAGAAAAATGGAAATTTGGGGTAGAACAGAACTTTAAAAAAAGCTGCTCTACATTTTAAAAAAGATTTTAAGCTGTAGCAGGAAAACAAAAATCTGCTGACATTAACATTTCAGTTAATCAGTCGCCAGCATTTCAAATACTCTTCCTTTATGTACCTATCCCCTTTTAATAAATCCAAAATTGATTCTTTCTCTCCAATAGGGCAATCTGAATTATAATCCTAATTATATTGTCAAGACAGATGAATGCTCCCAGAAAGGTTAAAGGAGGAATTGTTATTTAACATCATGGTACTGATCTGGTGACCTCTCTCTTTAGTTTCTGCTTGAGACAGACCATTTATCAGGGGTAAAAAAAGAAGTCATTTTGTCAGGAAAGGTCAGTGACACAGGACTGCCATATTTACAGTGCCTGGAGTGAAAGAATTAATCCACTTCTTAGTTAGAACCCATTAGCCCTTTTAATTAAATAGAATTACATTAAATTAATTAAATTAAGTTAAATGCACAAACCCTTTGAAATCCAGAACTAGCTCAGCCATTATCCAAATCATATTATCGTTACTCCACCAGGTTGTGTCTCATTACCATTTCATAAGGTAAACATTATTGCAAAGTCTGTCTGGAAAACAGTTATTACTGTACAATGTTGAACCATAGGCCCACATTTCAAAACTCACAAACTTGATTTGTATCATATTTAACACCTTCAGAAGAGCTTTAGCAACTGGTCTCTCCCACAATTAGTCAAAGACAATTTTCATATTTGTTTTTGCTGACATGAGCTCTAGCCCTTTACACTCTTAGTGACAGTTATACATATTCTCCTCACCATAAGCCTGCATCACCACAACACACTTTAATGCCCAGAACCTGCAGTTGGTGGAGAATGCAGCAGCCCATCTGCCTGGAAATCAGAAAATATTGTACAGTTCTTGCACTAAAAGCTCACATCTCAAGACCCACCAACATGAATTGCTTCATATTTAGCATCTACAGAAAAGCTTTTGCAACTAATATCTCCACAGTTAATCAGTTTGCACACCAGCTACTGTTGAGATGCATCAGCGCCGGCCACAACCATAACACTTTACTACTAACACATAATCACAACGTACTTCACTATCCAGAAACTGCAATTGTTACAGAATGCAGCAGCCAGTTTGCTGGTGAGTAAGAGCTGCTTCAGTGATTTGCTACTAGCTTGGTGAGCATTGTACCAGTAATCGATAAAGTTGTATTTTTAAAAAAATCAAAATGTAAAACAAAATATTAAGTATTGGTTTTAACCTGTGAAGCCTTTTACATGGCTTGGCTCCCATTTACCAATGAGGCTGTTACCTTCAATCTGAATCTATTTGTCCTGTGCATTCAAGATGGGAGAGGAAGCTTGGAATGTATTTCCTTTCCCGACAGGACATGGCTATGAAATGAGACCAAAAACAAGCCTTGTCAGTTATGGAATAGCCTTCCCCCAAGAGGTCAGATCGGCCCCACAGAGTTATCTTTTAGGAAGGCAGTGAAGACTGTTTTGTGACAGGGAATGAAAAATGAAATTTTTAGCCTATTTCTGAATCAAAATGACATTTCATTCTTTATTTTATTTTAAAATGTGAATTTATGGAAGCATATTATGGTTTTATGGGGCTTAACTTTTTATGGTGGTTAACTCTTTTGTTTGGTTTGTGTAGTTTTATGATTGTGAACCATCTTTTATCCCACTGAATATGGTGAGATATAAATTATGGAACAGACAAACCAAAAAAATGAACCTGTTTGCATAGAATTAAGAAAATCTCATATTTTCAATAGTTCGTTGAAAGTCCTGCAAACTAGGAAGAAGAAAAACACATTTTTAGAAAGCAGAGAACTCATGCAAGAGTTATAAAAATGGTACTTCTGTTCCCTGTTTTTACAAGCACTCATTTCTTTGCTACCCCTCATATGTGACAAAAACGTAATACAGAAATTAGTGTCTTGCTCACAATCAGCTAGTTTCAAACACACAAGCAAATAACCACGTAGATCTCAAACAGCTGACAAATTAAATACAAAAATGTATGGTCTTATAGATACGTATTACTTTGTATAGTATTACTAGCCTTAAGTGCCATGTGCAAGAAGGCAAAAAACAAATTTTAACACAAGGTAGCAAATCATAGCCCCTCCTCCAATATCGATGGGAATTTTTCATTTGCCAGATAAAGCCTTAATATGTCCCCAAATCTTCAGCTTGAAAAACAACATCTCGAAATCCATGGCTGCTATTGGCTGAATAAAGAATTATTAGGGTCATCTAGCCCACCTTGTCAGCATCAGGTCATTTTGTAGGTCAAGATGAAATCAGGGTAATCTAAATTTGTGAGTCAAAGAAGCCTAGAGATTAGTTATGTTCCAACTGTGGCAGAAAGCAATAATGCACATGTTTTCTTGGATAGCTGACAGACTCTTCCATCTCCAACATAAAGCACCTATCTCTATTTTAAAAGCAATAAAAAAGAACATAAGGCGTCCATCTCTTGACAGAGAATGCCTTTGCTATTAAATTGGTAAGAGACAATATCAGTCACTGAGAGAAAATTAGTTGCTCACACAGGAAAATTGGGGAAAATGTACAATTTTTTTCCTGACACTTTGGCAGTGGACATAGCTGTGCTGATAATTCCTGTTTCAAGAATTCTCTCTTTTCTATAATTGAGGATCTAGGATCACTAAGACACCACTGCATAATACGCAGGGTGAACTTTGGTTATTGAAACATGGGGAGCCATTTTCGCATCTTAGAACCTCATTTCTGTCATGTGGAGATGAAATGATAGAATGCAGCTGGTTACCTGTGGTCAGTTGAACACTGAAGACTCAAATACACTATGGCATCCTAGGGGATAGCAATAGCACTTAGACTTATATACCACTTCACAGTGCTTTACAGCCCTCTCTAAGCAGTTTACAGAATTACCATATTGTCCCCAACAATCTGGGTCCTCATTTTATTGACCTCGGAAGGATGGAAAGCTGAGTCAACCTTGAGCCTGGTGAGATTTGAATTGCCAAATTGTAGGCAGCCGGCAGGCAGCAGAAGTAGTCTGCAGTACTGCACTCTAACCACTGCATCACCATGGCTCTTATGCGGATGGTATGACCTTGTTGATAATACATGTTGTAAGATACAAACCAGCATAATGCCTATCAGAACTTACCATTTTGTCCAGAAAGATCACCAAATCCTGGGGTAAATAAGCAAGAAAAAAAAAGTCAGACACTGACTTGTTCGCTATTGAAAACTCTGTTGCCTGAATTTAGTTCTCGCTTACTGATGTCAATTGGGACCAGGAACTCCATTGTTAAACAACATGGTCGTAAGGTGTGACATTATGTGACCATGTTGACTCATAATGGGCAGTTCCAGCAGTCCCAGTTGCTATCAATAGGTAAATCTCATGTGATCTCAGCTTCCTGAAGTCATGTGATCACCTTTTGTAACCTCCTATCAGCTTCCCCATTAATTTTGCACATTAGAAGACAGCAGTGAAGATGATAAATGACATCATGTGACTGTGAAGATGCTGATATGCTGCAATACAAGGATCATAAACTCCCCTCATTCAATGCCATTTTAACTTCGCATGGTTGCTGAACAACCATTTGAGGGGCCTACCTGTATTGATGTTGACCTTCTTTGGTTTAAATACTTCTTTAACTATTTTACATATCATAAATGCTATTGAGTGTATCTCAGTCACTACAAGTGAAAGGTATATTATAGAAGATCATGACCTACCTTACAAATTTCTTCCTGAGAATATGCTTTTGTATCTGCAACAAAAACAGGCATTATTAAAGCCACTATATGCCCACAAATTGATTTTAAAATGCAAGACTTGCCATGGGTTTCTTCATGTGTGCAATGCCCCTCTAAAAACTTTCAAATTAACTTGTTTTCGTAGACTGCATAAGGAAGAGAAGTTACTTTCATACATGACCATAGGAAGGATACTCTGTATGGTAAAATAGAAGATTGTTGAATCAAGATTGGGGAAAACCAATTTCAAATATTCACTATACCATAGCAATAGCACTTAGACTTATATACTGCTTCAGTGTTTTACAGCCCTTTCCAAGTGGTTTACAGAGTCAGCATATTGTCCCCAACAATCTGGGTCCTCATTTACCCACCTCGGAAGGATGGAAGGATGAGTCAACCTTAAGCCGGTGAGACTGAACTATCGACCTGCAGCCCACAGTCAGCAGAAGTAGCCTGCAGTACTGCACTCTAACCACTGTGCTCATGTTTTTCCATAGAGTGGAAAAACAAGTTTTGTCCTATTCAGGATATGAGCAACACCCAAGAAGCATTTCAATTTCTTAGCTGTGTTGGCAGAAGGCAATGATCCATCCACCAGTCAGCAAACCTAGACTTTTCTTGGAACACATCACTCCTGGAATTGCCATTACTTTGATCTACCTCTCTCTCCTGTCCATCCAAAAGTCTACGTGCATGAGCACTCATGTCCCATGAGTAGAAATGCCAATCTTACTAGTGAAGTTAGAAGTTTCAGCCAGCAGGACAGGTTCCACCAAAATGTAGAATAAAATCAAACTGAACTTTCCAACAACAGAGCAAACAAATTGATCATTTAAATTCCACCTTATCTCTGGGCTATTGAAAAGAACCCTGGTTTGGAATCTTGCACCCTGGAGCTCTTCAGACCACAATAATATTGCTAGAATCTAATTCCTTTTGGGATCATGAATCTTACATAATGACGACACAACAGCCTCCCTCGGGATATGATATGCACTCAGAAGAAACTCCGAACATAATCAGTTAAGGAAGAAAGGCAGGGGGAGAATTGAAGAAGCAAGCTGTTCTTGTACTTCTAACAAGCTTCAAAGGATTCATGTCTGTCCTCTGCAGCCCTAGTAGCCACCAGAACCCATACGTATTCTCTACTGTCACCTACTCTGGGCAATTTAATGTCTTTTTTCCACTCAGGGCCCAGTTGTGTCAACCTTCCATTTTAATCTCCCACAATATCCTTTACATGTCATCACTCTGGAGGTGTGGGAAATGAAATGACAACACTCAGACAGGAGCACTGTTGTTTCTTGCTACTGCTGCTGAGACTGTCCATGACCAGAAGTCAGAAGCACTGTGCCTAGAAAATCCTGGAGTAATTTTACATCCAAAAGCAAGAAGGACTCTTACAATTTGAAATGTGAAATATAAATACAATCTGATCCTAGATTTTTTCTGCAAACAATATAAAAAGAAAAATTAACTACATCTCAATTGTTTGACTGCTATTGGAACTTGTTTACTGACACACAGTTGCTTGCCCACACATAATCAGAGAAAATAATGCTTGACATTTCAGTAATGAGAGGATTACAAATCTAAATATGACGAGAAAATGTCATGTTTATAAGTTCTCCCTAGCTGTGTCAGCCAACAAAGTGGCACACACATATATAAAATGCAGGTAAATCAGTAAAACACACACACACACACCACGTACCTAGTGGACCTACAGAATCTCCATAGCCTTTCATTTGCAAGGCAATGACACGGAAGCCAGCATCAGCAAGGGCAGGAATCTAACATGGAGAAAAAGACAAAAGTAACTTTGTTGTGTGCAAAGGTAATATGGGCCCATCTTCCTGTAACCCAAAACTTCCATGTAAACATTGCAGCTGCCATATATTATGAATGAGAAAGGGATATTCCTTTTCCTTCAAGTCAGTTGAACTTATTCCAAAAGTTGGCATTCAAGCAGATTAGGAATAAATAGGCTTAAAAATGGTGTCACCTGGAACCTCCAAGAAAACCAGGACTCTGGAAATCCGTGGCAGAGGCAAATAACTGGACCACTCCCCATCTCCACAAAGTACAACTCGGTGTCTGGCTAAAGACAGGAGGGAAGAAAGGTTTGTATCCTAATTATGAAAGGCAGAAGAAACTGCATCTCTAAACTTCAGAGTAAATTGTTAAAAAGTAGGGCAGGTGTAACAACAAAAGCAGGAAAGAGTTGTATGGAAAGCAAAGGCTTAGAGATGGCGCCTACCTCCACCCCCTACTTAAAATCGCCATATGGGAAATGATAAATAGATGATCAAAACCCACCTTCCCGTAAAGACACTGTACCTACAGTGTAGGTAAACAGTGTCTACACTGGCAGAAGTCAAGGAATGAATCCAAGCAAATGAGAGTTATTGCTTAGCTTTTACAACAGCAGCAAAATGGCATTTTCCTCTCTCTCTCTCTCTCTCTTATAGTACATTATAGTCCCGGCTAAATGGCACTATTTATATGTAAAAAGGGAGATGGGTTGAAAAAGCATTTGCTGAGCTGCAATGAAGAGCGTGAGAGAGAGAGAGAGAGAATAAGACCAGATTTGCTTTCAGCTAGATGCTGTCTGGACAGATGCAAACAAGGTTTGCTAGTTATTTGGGATGAGTTTGAGTCCGCTGTTTGCATTATATGAAATTACTAAGGCACAATTCACGATTCAGAACAGAACACTACAACAGAGTTGGAAGGGACCTTGGGGGTCTTCTAATCCAACCCCCTGCTCAGGCAGAAACCCTTATATAATTTCAGACAAATGGTTGTCCAATCCCTTCTTGAAAATGATATTTCATTTTTACATGCTCCAATAACAATAAGAATTGTTTTCCACACTGAAATCAATTAAACCATCAATTTTAAATGTAGTCTTTCTATCATTACCTTGATTTTTACATATCCATGGGCCACATCCTGGGGCTCACATGCTGAAGGAAGATATTCTTCCTGGTCAAGAAGCTGTGGAATAGATAATTAAACGAGTGAGATTTCAAGCACCACCATGAGTCTGCTCAGGATGGAGATCTACTGTGATTAGTAACTGATCTCTACGATGTTTAGTAACAGGATTTTTTGTCCCATTACTGCAGTCTTTCCTTTTTAAAAAATCAAGGAAGATGTTAGGAATTGAACTTGAAAGCTTTCAACATGCAAAGAGCATGCTCATTACTGAACAAAGACTTAGTATCTTTTTATACTGAACATTCATAATCTGTCTCTATCATTACAATGTTTTTGATGCCATTAATGTAAAAAATCAATAGTTAGATTTAATGAATAAAACCTGGCAATAATTTCAGCAGACACATACTGACTGAATTGAAAGAGGACAAAATGCAACATTTTTAATTTCATAACATCAGGGGAAGGACCCAGAAGAAAAGAGTGAATCATATTTGCCATACTGCTCCCAGGAAAACTAAATGAACACCTCAACTTGAAGGAGATTTCACTTACTTACTAGTAACAGCTGAATTAAGTCAATTGCACAAACATAAACTAACCATACTGGCTAGGTTCACACAACACTCTTGATAGCACGGAGAAAATCTATCTATTCCAGCAATAAATCAAAGCTGAAGATGCATGGATGGATGGACAGGTGTGGAGGAAAATGTACAAATATTCAGACTAATACTTCTTGTAATAAATATAGATAACAGAGAAGCTTTATTCATGCAAGTATTCAAGAACCTTCTGTTAAAATAGTATTTCCAAATATATACCGTGTAACAGAAAGGACTATAAACCCAATTAAGAGTAAAAAGGAAGCTGAAATTCATTCTGCTCAATTTCTCATAAAAATTTCTTTCCTGGAAGGTAATGAAATCCAGCTAAAAATGATTTAAAAGCCCACATTTAAATTGCCTGTTTTAAAAAACAATCTTGCTAAGGGAAAAATGCCCTTCTAAATTTTTCAAAAATTTAATGCAGCATAAATCCCAGCAATTTGTTCAGTAGAAAGGTATAAAGAAACCTGGGTCCACAGAGAAATGCAGATCCTTGCATTTTGGTTTTTTTTTAAAGGGAAAGAAGCAGATCCACTTTCAAGGAATCAGCTGGTACGTGAGTTGGATGAAGTACTTTTGGGTAGACCTAACGAAAGTTTTTTTTAAAAAAACAAAAAACATGTCCATTGCAGCACAAACTAGATCCTGCTGGGCTTAAAACTGCCAACCACCGAGTCAGGTTTACAAGGTTAATGTTGTATACCCAGGCATGTGAAAATCAGCTAGTCCTAGGCAGCTGTCTTATTTCCATCACCAGAATGCCTTGTCATTAATCTTTTCTCCGGTTCAGCTCTTGTTGTCATGTTCATCTTGCAGATTAGTCAAGACAGTAACTGTACAGTACTAGCAAAAGAGGCATGCAAGCTTATGAGCTATATAGAAACAGCTATTACTCAGGAAAAATTATAGTAATTCTTAGCCACACATATAGTTACCCGATGAGAATGAGCCCCAAAAGAGATGGAAGTAGAAAGGCAGCAGCTATTCTAGAAATTGCCCAGTTGGATTCTTTCTTTCTCTCCTGCCTGCCTGCCCTCAACCCTAGCTACTGCTTGCAACAGTCCTAAGGGAAGGATCTTTTTATTTTTTCATAAATGTTTGTTATATTCCCGTCTTTACTATTGCAATGCGCACTACATGGGGCTGCCCTTGAAAAGCATCCAGAAGCTTCAGTTGGTGCAAAATGCAGCGACCCGCATGGTTTTGTACAGATTCCAGTGTGCACATGTATTATCTCTCCTAAGGGAGCTGCATTGGTTGCCGATGTACTTTTGGGTGCAATTCAAGGTGCTGGTTGTCACCTTTAAAGCCCTTCATGGCTTGGAACCAGGTTATCTGAGGAACCATCTCTTCCAGGTCACATCTATCCAACCCACCAGAGTGGGGAGGCAGGGAATATTGTGGGTCCCATCTCTAGGGAGATACACCTGGTGGGACCCAAAAGATGGGCCTTCTCCATGGTGGCTCCCTTTCTCTGGAACATTATTCCCCCTGAGATTAAAATGGCCCCCACTCTAACACTCTTCCAGAAGGCCCTGAAGACCTAGTTCTGCCAGCAGGCCTGGGGAAAGCAGAGCAGGATGGAGCCCATTAAATGGCTCATGCTGGGGCAGGGGGAGGGAGGTTATATTATTTTATTATATGATTATTCTCTTTTATTAGTTTTATTGTTTTATATATGAAGTTTTTATATTTCTGTAAGCCGCCTTGAGTCGCCATGTGCAAATAGGCAGCAATATAAATTCCTAAAATAAAATAAATAAAAAATAAAATATTGTATTTACAGTTGTTTATATTGCTTGCAAGCTATTTTGGGAACATTGCGATCCTGAAAGGAGGAATATAGTCAGGTCTTTGGTAGCTGCCTCAATCCAGAAGTAACTCTTGAACTATATGATGGGATCATTTTATAGATCTCTATACCAGCCTCAGTAATTACTTTTAAGATCAATTCATATAATTGTTTTTTATTTTTAATGCTCTAAATGTTTTGGGTCCAAATTATCTAGAGGACTTCTCACTACTTTACAATACAAACCTGGGTTCAGTTTTAAGAAAATTATAGAGACCCTAATTATTGTCTTCATTTTCCAAATCAATACAATGCGCCCAAAGAGCTTTGCAGTTGCTCAATGATTCCTAATCTGTAGAATTTGTGGCTGGGAAAAAAAATATATACTGGGCCGTCCTATCTTTGATTTGAAGAAAGCTTTAAAAGTTTGTTCTCTTGACTTGCTTATTTGGAACAATCCTGTAGCAAAGTTTGAAAAACAGACCTGTATGAGATTGCACCT
>JANHFL010008671.1:4770-18134 GCA_032468155.1 Oxyrhabdium leporinum
TCAAGCTATTCTCCAAAGCACCTGAGGGCAGGACAAGAAGCAATGGGTGGAAACTAATCTAGGAGAGAAGCAACCTAAAACTAAGGACAAATTTCCTGACAGTGAGAACAATTAACCAGCCTTCAGAGGTGGTGGGTGTTTCATCATTGGAGATTTTTAAGAAGATACTGGACAGTCATTTAAAATGCTATAGGGTCTCCTGCTTGAGCCAGAGATGGACTAGAACTCCAAAGTCCCTTCCAGCTCTATACTGATTGATTGATTGATTGATTGATTGATTACTCTTGGATTCTGGGCCATCTGAAAACAGCTGGTTCTACCTTTCAAGTTTGTATTTCCTAGTTGCCAGACCCAGACAGTCTTTTCTTGGCAAGGACAAGGATGAAAGCTTGTGTATTTTTGCACTGTGTTTCCCACCCTTTGTAATTACTACATCTATAAGACCTGGAACAAAATCACAGCACAGAATATTCCTTATGCCTTTTAAAGCATGTTTTTATGCTTTTTTCTCTTCACCGGTCATGCACAATTACTTTGAGCTTTTTGGGGGTGGGGGTGAGGAATCCCCACTTTTGTTTTTCTGAAAGATTATTTTGCTTGCTTGCTGTTTTCTCCAAACTTCCTTCTTGTCCCGAAATTTCTGGTTTGGGTTCTGCGAAGATCCACATTTGGAGAATCAGTTTTGTAGTATAAGGTGGGAACCTTCGCAGTGGGAATCTATGGTGGCCCGTTTATTCCTTGGTTCTGCAGAGAACTACAGACAGCGGGCAGAAAAAGTCAAGATGGCAGCCATGATGATTCAGCAAAAGCTCCACCCATTTTTATGTCCAATACAGGGATGGGGCTTCAGTCACACCATTGTGGTCACCATCTTCATTATTTTTTTTTGACCACCCTCGAGGGCACCTTTGTGTACATAGCCCTCAACATATGACCAACCATTGAGCCTGAAATTTCAGTTGCTAAACGAATTCTGCCCCATTTAGGATCTTTCTTGCCAAAGTTGTTAAGTGAATCACTGCAGTTGTTAAGTTAGTAACCCGGTTGTTAAGTGAATCTGGCTTTCCCGTTGACTTTGCTTGTCAGAAGGTCGCAAAAGGGGATCGCATGACCCTGGGATACAGCAGCCGTCATAAATCTGAGTTAGTTGCCAAGCATCTGCATTTTATTCATGTCACGGTCATAAGTGTGAAAAATGGTCATGAGTCACATTTTTTTCTGTGCCATTGGAACTTTGGACAGTCAGTAAATGAACTGTTGTAAGTCGAGGACTACCTATATATATATCATAAGGTGTGAAAGAACACATGTTAAGTTCCTTCTTCTTTCTTGAATCAGTTTTTCTGACTGGAACCGATTTTGCGTTCACTTATAAAGAAATGGAAAATAGTTCCAGGATATAGAAACGGAAAAGAAACCCACCACAAATTTGAACTATCTGGAACATTCCGAGGGCAAAGCAGCAGGATCAAAATCAATAAGAGGAGAAAAGAATATTAAGTATGTTTGCCACCTTGGATTATTTATAAAATAATACAGATTGGATAAAAATATATAATAAATAAAATAATAAAAATGCTAAAATGTATGGATTTCAGTTGTTCAGGCATTACTTTTCAATCATTTTTTTCCCCCAAAGTTGTTATTAAAAAAATCCTACAGTGATCAATTCGGAAGGGGGAGAAGGAAGTGGTTGGGAAGGGAGGGAGAGAAAGAAGGGAAGGAAGAAGAGGGAGGGAGGGGGAGAAAGAAGGGAAGGAGAGGAGACAGGGAAGGAAGAAGAGGGAGGGAGGGAAGGAAGGATAATTGTAGGCATAAAAATATCCCTGAAATATGATGTAGGTTAAATATATATATATATATATATTACAAAAGACATCCCTGATAATATAAAGGAAAAGAGAAGTGGAATATTAAGGCTGCTTTTTAAAACAATGCTTTCCATCTACATTTTTACAATCTTACCTGTATTAAGTTTGTGCCAGTGTAATTTCTATCTGGGACTATTTTGTGGCTTTGTTTTTTTAGTGCACTGAAGAGAAGAAAACAAACAAAACAGGTATGGAGTTACTGCATAAGATAAACTACAATTTAAGCAAAACATCCGTATAATATCAAGTTACAGCTTCGTCCTGTGACCTGTTATTAAATCAAGACCGTCTAGAAACCCAATTTTCTCCTCTCTGCAGTAAAAAAAGACAGGACACTTGGGTGTCCTTGGGGGCCGGTCTTAAGCCCTGTTAGTTTAATGGCTGATTGAGTTTGTCCTGTGATCCTGATTTTTATGATCGGAATAGGAGTGTTCCAGCTTGGCTCTCATATGTATGTTGCTTTCTCTAGGGCTTTTTAAGAGGCCCAGTCCAAGAAAAATATAGGTAGTCCTTCACTTACAACAGTTTATTTAGTGATCATTCAAAGTTACAACAGCACTGAAAGTTTTTCACACTTAACGACCATTGCCGCATCCCCAGGATCAGAAACTTGGCAACTGACTCGCGTTCATGACGGTCGCTGGGTCCCGTGATCCCCTTTTTGCGACCTTCTGACAAGCAAAGTCAACTCGATTCACTTCACAACCTTGTCACTAACTTATCAACTGCAGTGATTCACTTAACTGCGGCGAGAGAGGTCGTGCAATGGTGGCAAAACTCACTTAACAACCGTCCCAGTTAGCAGCAGAACATTTGGGCTCCATTGTGGTCATAGGTCGAGGACCACCTTTATTCTTCATTTCCTGAATTTGCGAAGCAAATAAGTTTTGCTTTCATAATCGGAACTTTTTTCCCGGCTCTCACAAAACCCCAGTTTTGCAACCAGACCCCCCCCCCCAAAAAAAAAAGATGTCTTGGGGCTGCAATTTTCAATATTAACTTTCTCCTACCTAATTCTCTCTGGATGTGCAGGGATTACATATCCCAGCATTCCCGGCCATAGTGAAAGAGTCACAATAGGCAGAAGTTTTCAGTGGGTTGCAGTCCTAACACATTTCAAGGTATTCTGTGGGACAGGCAGGTAGACCTCGACTTACGACCACAATTGAACCCCAAAATTTCTGTTGCTAAGGGAGACATTTGTTAAGTGAGTTTTGTCCCAGTTTACGACCTTCCTTGCCACTGTTAAGTGAATCGCTGCAGTTACCGTAAGTTAGTAACCTGGTTGTTAAGTGAATCTGGCTTCCCCATTTCATTTTGCTTGTCAGAAAGTCGTGAAAACAGGATCCCGTGATCTTGGCATACTGCCACCGTCGTAAATACGAGTTGGTTGCCAAGCATCTGGATTTTGATCATGTGACCACGGAGACGCTGCCGCGGTCGTAAAGTGCGAAAACTGCTCGGAAGTCCATTTTTTTTCAGTGCTGTTGTAACTGCGGTCACTAAACAAACCAGACTAGACAAAGTTTGTTTTCTTAAATACAGGTAGTCCTCGGCTTAAGGCCAAAACCGCGTCCAAATTTTCTGTTGCTAAGAGAGGCAGTTATTAAGGGAGATTTGCCCTGTGTTACGATGTTTCTTGCCACGGTCGTTAAGCGAATCACTGCCGTTGTTAAGGTAAGAGCATGCTTGTGAAGTGAATCCGGCTTCCCCGTCGGACTTTGCTTGCCAGAAGGTGGCGAGAGGGGAGCGCGGGACTCCGGGACACTGCGGCCGTCGTAAATATGAGTCAGTTGTCAAGCGTCTCAGTTTTGATCGTGTGACCATGGAGATGCTGCTGTGGCGATGCGTGTGAACACGGTCATCAGTCACATTTTTCAGGGCCGTTGTAACTTTGAGCAGTTGCTAAACGAACTGTTGTAATTCAAGGACTACTACCTGTATGAGAATGATCATTTGAGGTCATGAGGTTCGTAAGACCGACCTGTAGGACTGGTCCCTTCTCAGATACTTTCAATCTACCTCGGCCATGCTTGATATGGCAATACCCAAACTTTAGCCCTCCGCTGCCCTGGCAAGCTATATTTTCTCTCTACACTGACCACTGGCTGAAATAAACATTACAGGTAGTCCTCGACTTACAACAGTTCATTTAGTGACCTTCGAAGTTACAACAGCCCTGGAAAAAAGTGACTCGGCATCCAGTCAGAGCTGAAGAAGCTTCCTGGATCAGAAGCGAAACGTCTTCTAAGAAAAAAGTTGCCTCTTGAAAAAAAAAGCACCTTTGGGCCAGGTAGTCCTTGACTTAACGACAGCTCATTTAGTGACCGTTCGAAGTTACGATGGCACTGGAAAAAAGTGACCGATAACCATTTTTTTCACACCTAGGATCATTGCCACATCCTGATGTTCAGGTGATCAAAATTCGGGCGCTTGGCAACTGACTCGTATTTATGACGGTTGCAGTGTCCTGGGCACACGTGTTGACCTTTTGCGACCTTCTGACAACCAGAGTCAATGGGGAAGCCAGATTCACTTAAAAACTGTGCTACCAGTTAATAACTGCAGCGATTCACTTGACGACCGTGGCAAGAAAGGTCATAAAATGGGGCAAATTCACTGTCTCACTTAGCAACAGAAATTTTGTCCTCAATTGTGGTCGTAGCTTGAGGACTGCCTGTGGTGGTTTGTTAAGGAATCTCTCTGCAGAGGTTGCTAGCATATGCCATCCTGTCAAAGCTTGTCAATACTCTTAACGTTTCTTATTAATATATAAAACAGATTTATCATCATCAAGAACTCCCTGGGTTCATAGAAGTTTCTGGAAATTCTCAGTCATTCAGGTCATGGTGGTCTGCAGGGTGCTTTTTTCAGGAGGCAACTGGGCTTTTTTGCTTTTTTCTTTTCTTTGAAGACCTTTCGCTTCTCATCCAGGAAACTTTTTAGACTCTGATTAGATCAGGGGTGTCAAACTTGTTTTCATTGAGGGCCGCATCAGGGTTGTGCTTGTTCTCTGGGGGGGCATGGCCGTGGCTGGGGGGCAGGGGGCGTGGCCAGCTCGACATCACTCGTGTCGGGGGCGCCTGTGCCGGCCTGAGCACTCTGCCCATGAAAATGGGCTCCCGAGCTCCGTTTCCGGCTGCGACACAGCCTCCTGCAACCCTCTGCCAGTGAAAACGGAGCTCAGGAGGGCCGCCCTGGCAGAGGCACCCTGGGCCAGTCCTTCCCTGTTTCCAGGGCGGCCCCACGGGCCAGATTTAAGTGCCCCGTGGGCCAGATCTGGCCCTCGGGCCTTGGGTTTGACACCCCTGGATTAGATAGTGGGGAATGGAAAGCTTTGTAATGACCAGCTGTCTGCAAGGAATATAAATCCTTCCACTCCCCACCATCCGGTCAGAGATGAAGAAGCTTCTTGGATAAGAAGCGAAGCGTCTTCAAAGGAAAAAAACAAACAAACAGAAAGTCCAGTTGCCTCCCGAGAAAGCGCCTTTGGGACTGGGTCCATGAGGAAAAATTGGAAATAAAAGATTCCTTTCTGCTCCGCTTCCAGCGCTTCTGAATTCATGGAGAGCCCCAACAATTTCTGCCGTCTTTGTGGCACCGTGCTGCGTGGGAATCACCGCCGTTGGCTCTTCAGCCGGAGCAGTAACAGCTCGCGCCCCAACCTGCTGGTGATCCTGTCCTATCTCCTCGACCGAGAGCTTCCCCAGCACGGAGATGGGCGCGGAGAATTCCTGTGTGGGAAATGCGCCCAGGCCTTGGGGCGGGTGTACCATTTCGACACGGTCATCGCCCGCGTTCAAGCTCTCTCCATTGAGCGCCTCCAGCGCCTCCTTTCGGAGAAGGACCAGTTGGCCCGCTCGCTGCGCCACATCTACACGCGGCGGTTTCCAGATAGTGGGGCCTCCGTCTCCTACACGGGCCAAGAGATCTCAGCCAGCATAGCCGATTTGCCCCAAGTGCAGTACCAGCGCCTCCTTCAGGACGACATGGCCCTCTCCGAATACGAGTGCTGGGCTGACGCCCCCGACAGCAGCCGGCCGGGCACCCCATGTCGGAAGCGCCAGTGTCACAGCTGCCACGGGCTGAGAGTGGATGACAACAATTATGAGTGGGTGTGCCGGACACCGAGGCGGCTGGGAACGTGGTCCCCCGTCTTCCCCCTCTGCCGGGACAAGTCGCAAAGCATGCCCACCGTGTCCTATGCGGGCTCCCAGGCCTCTCTGCGGTCCCAGAGCTTGGGGGACGTCGAGTCGTGTTCCATGCTGTCGTTGGACGCTTTGCCAGAATCGGAACTAACCTGGGAGGCGCTGAAAAACCTGAAGGACATTAGAAGGAAGCGGCTGAAGGTCCCGTTGGGCAGTAAGATCCCCGTCCTGGTGGGCCACTGGCGGGAGGCCACTCCCCGGAGAGAGAGCCCCGTGGGAGAAGAATCCTATGAGGACCTGATGGATGAGTTTCTGCCTCTTGAGCCAAAGGTAAGCGGCGCGAAAGAGTAAAGTAGGGTCAGCTGAGTTCAGGCATAGAAATAGTCCTCAGTATACGACCGCAACTGAGCCCAGAATTTCTGTTGCTAAGTGAGACAGTTGCTAAGTGAGTTTTGCCCCATTGTTGACCTTCCTTGCCACCGTTGTGAAGTGAATCACTGCAGCTGTTAAGTTAGTAACCCGCTTATTCAGGGAATCTGGCTTGCCCACCGACAATGTCAGAAGGTCGCAAAAGGGGATCACATGACCCCGGGACACCACAACCGTCATAAGTACATGTCAGCTGTCAAGCGTCTGGATTTTGATCGCGGGACGGTTGGGGATGCCGCAACGGTCATCAATGTGAAAAATGCCCATCAGTCACTCAACACACTGTTGTAAGCCGAGGACTACCTGTCATCCTAGATTGTGGCTTGTTCTGACCCCCCCATTTTGTTGTACAAAGCAATGGTTGGGGTTCAGACATCCTGCTAAGTTAGGGTTGTCTTGAGACACAGCGATGGGGTTCGTGGGTTCCATGAAACCACAATGAAGCCGATGACACGAGGGCTGAACCCAGGAGGTGGCCTCAGCTGTGAAGTATCTACTCAACCTTCAGTCTTCCTTTCTTGAGAAAGGGCTAAATGAGGCAGGATTCTGGAGCAGCTTCACCCGTGGTAGAATATGCGCTTCACTTTCAGAAGCCTTCTTGGTGTCAGACTGAGAGGTGACCTTCTTTCCTTCACATCTTATCTTATTGGCTGCAGATGTTTGGGCTTCGTCTGCAGAGGTATCCACAGGGGAGGTAAAAAAAAAAAAGTCAAGATGGAAGGTGCATCCATGCAGGCAAAGCCCTGTCCTATTCTGGCATCTGTGTGGCATCTGCAATTCCCAATAAAAAGGGGCAGGGCTACCATTGCTCAGGGGGTGTCTGCCATCTTGGATTTTGCTCCTACGTGGAGCCTGGGTCTGTCCGTGCCCTATCTCAAGGCAGAAAGAGAGGTGCGTGTGAGGAATTCTGGGAGATGAAGTCCACACATCTTAAAGATGCCAAGGTTGAGAAACACTGCTCTAAAGGAGGCCACATGGAGACTCGTCACTGACAACTCAGTGGGTGAAGAAGGACGTGGGAATGAAATGAACTCGGAGAGGACCCTTGCGATGCATAAAGTGAAGATTGTCTCTGCTACCCAGAGACTTGGTTGGGTAATAGAAGCAACGGAAGCATGGCTGGCTGGGGGATTCTGGGAGATGAGGTTCACGTACCTTAAGATGACCAAAGTTGAGAAACATTGGCTTAGAAATTCAGCCCTATCTGAGCTCTCAGCTAGAAACTAGTAGAGGTGGAGAATCAGGTCTCCGGGGAATCCCAGATGTTGTACAACCCATTATGTGATTTATGAATGAACGTCTAGTCTAGTGGAAAAAAAAGGACTCAGGGTGACATGATGGCAATGTTCCGAAATTCGAGGGGCTGCCACAAAGAAGAGGGGGGGTCAACCTATTCTCCAAACCACCTGAAGGCAGGACAAGAAGCAATGGATGGAAATCAAGGAGAAAACCAACCTAGAACTAAGAAGAAATTTCCTGACAATGAAAACAATTAATCAGTGGAACAACTTCGTTCCAGAAGCCTGGAGGCTTTTAAGAAGAGACTGGACAGTCTGCAGAGATTCTCAGTCATCCAGGTCATGGTTGCCCCAAGGGTGCTTCTTCAGGAAGCAACTGGACTGTCTTGTTTTTTTCTTTTGAAGACGTTTTGCTTCTCAAAAGCTTCTTGGATGAGAAGCGAAACGTCTTCAAAAGAAAAAAAAAAGCAAGGAAGTCCAGTTGCCTCCTGAAAAAGCACCCTTGGGACAAGAAACTGGATAGCCACTTGTCTGAAATGGTATAGGGTCTCCTGCTTGAGCAGGGAATTGGACTAGAAGACCTCCAAGGTCCCTTCCAGATCTGTTGTTCAGCTATTCTGTTATTCTATCTTTCCCGAAGATTCAGGTTCAGCGGTCTCTGCACCAGGACCTCCAAAGATCTTTTGATCATTTGAAGGAACTTCTTGAAACAGCCAAAGGAGAGCTGAAGAGCTGTCAGGAGAAGCAAGGAGAGACACCCAACCAGGTAGAACCTTAGTTTAAGACTTCCTTGTCTCTTTTATTAAGCAGTGCCTCCCAAGCAACTGGTAGAGGAATTGACCCCCAGCCCCTGGATCCCCCTCTTTGGCTCGGAATATCCCCATTTGTTTGCTGCAGGAGCAAATTAGTTTTACACCCAATAAACTGGGCCTGGTACAGGTTGAGAGAGAACTAGTGCAGTCTCTCTGCTTAAGTGGGGCTTTATGACTGTGTAACCTTATTCTGCCCACCATAACACCTCCTTTCAGCCTGTTCCAGGTGTGTTTGAGTCATATTTGATTGGCTAAAAAGGTAGGTTTCCCTATCAGTTGTGTCCGACTCTAAGGCCGTGGTGCTCATCTCTCTTTCTTGGCCAAGGGAGCCAGCGTTGTCTGAAGTCAATTTCTGTGGTCATGTGGCCAGCATGGCTGTATGCCAAAGGCTCACAGAACACTGTTACCTTTCCACTGAAGTGGTACCTGTTAATCTACTTGCATTTGCCTGCTTTCGAACTGGCAGGAGCTGAGGCAAGAACGGGAACTCACCCCATTGAATGGAGCTCGGGTCTCGAACCCAATTGACTAAGTCAGAATTAAAGTGGCAGAAGAGGAAAAACACTGTGCCTTGTTTAACCAAAGCCTGGTTTATTCCTTCCTCTGTCAGTGATGCCAAAGAGAGTTAACTGATTGTGATGGGTTTAAATGAAAGAGGAAGTAAGCAAAGGAACATAAGCCAGGATCCTGGGTTCAGATGTGAGCATAAGTTGTGATTAAAGCAAGAGAGGATTAATAAACCAATGACTGCTTTGTTGCCTATAATAAATTACAGCTTTGGGATGAGTCGATGCCTTAAGCTCAGTCAGAAAGAAGCTAGCAGAATTAGGGTTTAAATTAATTGAGATCCATGTCGGTCTGTCCTGTTCAAATTCCCTGGGATTGAAAACCAATTTGAGAATCTTGGGTGTTTCATGAAAGTCTGGCAAGATTTTTTAAAATGCCGTATTTAATTGTTCTTTGTCTCTTACTCTGTTTTGCCTCTGGGCTTACACCTGAAATCCGATGATACTAGTAATCCTCAACTTACAACTGTTCATTTAGTGACCGTTTGAAGCTACAACAGCACAGAAAAAAGTGATTTATGACCATTTTTCACACTTACGACTGCTGCAGCATCCCCATGGTCCCGTGATCAAATTCAGCCATTTGGCAACTGGTTCATACTTAATGACGGTCTCAGTGTCCCGGAGTCGTGTGATCCCCTTTTGCGACCTTCTGACAAGCAGAGTCAATGGGGAAGCCAGATTCACTTAACGACCGTGTTACTAACTTAACAACTGCAGTGATTCACTCAACTGGTCGTAAGCGTGGACTGGTTGTAAGTCACTTTTTTCAGTGCTGTTGTAACGTAAAGATGTCAGTAAATAAACAGTTGTAATTTAGTAAATATTATTATAAGAATAGATTTGTATTCTTAATTATTTTTGTAAGCATTTGTACTCAGACGACACACCGTGTAATAGAAGATTGTGTATGAAAATAAAATAAAACTGATTTGGAAAAAAATAAAAATAAAATAAACAGTTGTAAGTCGAGGACTACCCGTACTTTCAGTCATGCACGGTTCTGTCACTATAACCTTACATTGGAGACAGAGCTAATAATTCTGGATAGGCTTCTTATCTGGATTATCTTCCAAGGCTGGAATATTTTCCTTTTCCTGTTTTCCCCACCCCACTCTCTGTGACACAGGAAGCTGGTTTTCCACTTGAGAAGGCCACAAATCACCAGGAGCAGCTGATCCGTCAACTGACCAGGTGTCTGCAAAGCAAGGAGGAGGTGTTACAGGTGAGCCCAGCAAGAGAGATCCCTACAGGTGATCCGATGACTGCCTCACACCTGTCTCATTTCCTGAAACTGGGTGACGGATATCATAAGGGAAGATGAAGGAACTTAAAGTAAGAGGGCTGTTTTAGCCAAATTCCCATCTTTCCTTATTTCCTACTTCTGCCTTGAAAATAAGACGTTCAGAACAGTTCCAGCTGCTCCATTTTTGATCTCCTGAAGGAACTGGAAGGGTAAGGTCTAAATGCCGCAGTTGTTAAAGCAAACCAAGAGTTTGCTATGAGCATGATTTTGCCAAAAACTGGAAGAAAATGCCGGGTTTGGGGCAAAACCATCATTAATACATGGTCACGTGACCACGTGACACGTCAAACGGCAATCAACGCAGCCTGGTTGCCGAGCCCCCAAAGTGCTATCACGTGTCCGTGGGGGGGGGGGGAGACTGTCCGAACTTCAAATCCGGATCATAAATACCTCAGGTAGATCTGTCGGAACTTTTAACGGTCACTAAGCGACGGTTCGTAAATTGAGGATTACCAATATTCAGTTCAGTGTGAATTCTAAATTGTTATCAGGTTGCATTTAATGCGGAACTCCCCAACATTTCCAGGTTGGCTGCCTGGAGCGGCAAGGGGGGAGGAGGGAGAAAAGACGGGATGGTTTTGTGGGAGGGGCAGGCGCAGGGGTGGGCTTCAAAAACCTCAGCTATGGGTTCGCTGCTCGGTTGCTGGGTGGGCGTGGCCATGGCAGGCGTGGCCTAGTCGGCCTCCTGCACCATGGTGGTGGTGGTGGGGCGTTTTCGCCTTCCCCAAGTTCCAGAGGTTTTCTTGGAGTCTCTGGGAGGGCGAAAACAGCCTCGCCCCAGCTCCAGATGCTCTAGGGAGGCTGGAAACGGGCCGTTTCCAGCCTCCCCAAACTTCCGGGAATCCCGTTTTTCGCTTTCCCCGAGGTCCAGAGGCTTTTTGCGTTGGTGCGCGCAAGCACCCATTCACGTGAGTGGGGCTGAGTGCTTGTGACACACAAGTGGGGCTGTGATGCTCATGCGAGTTGGGCTGCAAGCGTTTGCGACGCTCACGTGAGTGGGGCCACAAGTGCCTGCAACGCTTACGAGAAGGAGGCCCCAAGCGGCCATGATACTTGCATGAGTGCGGCCGCTTGAGGCCCCCCGCGATACTTGTGCAAGTGGGGCCATGCACACCAGCCAGCCACTCCAGCGGCCCAGTTGCAAATAGGCTGTCAACCAGCAGAGGGCTGCGGTCCAGAGGTTGAGGACCCCTGATTTAATGTAACCCTAAATTCAGAGACCTCCACACATACAGTTGGGGTTGGGGTTTTAGCCTTTGCTAATCTTCATGGGTGCAAAGCGGGAAAAAAGAGAAGAGTAAAAATGGTTTTGCCAATATCAACTTTATTTATAGGGATGATATTTAGATTTTTTCTTTTGCTTTCCACAACTACCTTGTGACTTTGTTAACCATAAATTTAAATTATGCTTATTCTTGACTGTAATGGGAAATATTACAGTCAAAGATATATATATATATATATGAAATATTATAGATAATATTTTATATTATATACAATATAAATTAATGTTTGCATTTTTTCATTGTCCATTTCCATCAAGCTGGAACAATTTATTTTCCATAGTAATATCGCTTTGAATAATGCAAATTTGAATAATACAATCCTTTTATCAGATTCATTAACTACACTAATCGAGACTTACCTGCATTGCTCGTATGCATTTACGTTTGCTTGTGCTCTTATTTCATAGGGAAATTATTGAATAAGCAGGTAACACCGTTTATGGGTTATAAAGAGTTCTTAGAGATGCAAATACAATATACAAAATTCTCTCTGTCACGTTACAGTGTCAGATGGGCAGGATGTAAATTTAATGAGCAAACCAATACCCCAGATATAATGAAAAAGAAGAGACGAAAGTGAGGAAGGAAAGGAAGAATTTGGTCCTTTCGCAAAGGAAACTCTGATCCTTTTGCCTTCATTTTCTCCTCCAGGACTATCTGGTCGCCTTGCTGTCCCTCGGATCGCCTGGGGTGAACGTCCCCAAGTTGGAAACCCTCATCAAGCAGATGGCCCTGCATCTCAAAGACAGAGACCAAGCACTGGAGGTAAATCGCAAAGAGGAAAAGGGAATGCCTCCCTCTCTTTGGGAACAACCAAAGATCTCGGCTCTTCGGGATCAGAAGTTGGGAGCAAAGTGTTCCCCGCTGGCCAGAAGGACAACCTGTCATTCTCCCTCTGTAGCCGAACTACCGCTCCCAACAGCTTAGCCAGCAAAGCCAAGGAGAGAGATTCTGGGAATTGTAGTTCAAGAACATCTGGAAGTTTGGATTAGCCCCCAAATTTCTTTAGATTAGAAGCTTGATAGCAAAGAATCAAGAATCAAATGTTGAAATCCCAAGTTACGTGCAGAAGCTTCTCCGGTTTAAAGGGGGGAGCATTGGATAGCAGAGCCAAGAGTGACACAGAGGTGATCTAATGTTTTTGAGATAAAACCCCAAAATGCTATGCGTTTAATATTTTCCAAGTAAACTTAGATGGAGAATGATGGTGAGAAGCTGGCTCTCAAAAGAAAGAAGGTATAGCGGCCGGACAGCAACATTTGAGGCAATCCAGCTCAAGTGTCACTCTTCCTGCTGTGACAGAAAAAAAAGAGACCTTGTTTGAAATTCTGCAAGCATGATAAGTTATCATTCTAGGCCAATTTAATCTTTGAACCCGAAATCCTTGGTCCCTGACGTAAGGAGATGTAAAGTGGTGGCTCAGGCGTGAAATCGGTTTTCCCTTCTGATCCCTGAATACTTAAGACGGCCTACTTCCATAGGCCTATCTTGAAATTTTAACAGAACAGAATAACAGAGTTGGAAGGGACCTGGGAGGTCTTCTAGTCCAACCCCCTGTTCAGGCAGGAGACCCTATGCCATCTCAGACAAATGGTTTTCCAATCTCTTCTTAAGAACCTCCAGTGATGGAGCGTCCCGTGCGGTCACACAGAGAGGGCCTGCTGGGGGTACCATCGGCGGCGAAATGCCGGCTGGTGACCCCCAGAAG
>JANHFL010008672.1:18592-48023 GCA_032468155.1 Oxyrhabdium leporinum
ATACTCCACTGGATTGCACTGGCTCTGGATTTTCTGTAAAGAATGTAAAAACTCAAACAATCAGATGTAATTAGATAAATGTTAAGTGAAAATTTTCAATTTAATATTCAATCTACACTCAATCTGGCTGTATAAGTAAAGATTCCTTTGTATCAGACAATCTATTACTTAAGCAAGTTAGAAATAAAATATTTCCAAGGAGTATTCATTTTTAGCAAGAAATCATAGCTGTATTTCAAGTTTATTTAATAGATCTTCATTCAGCTAACAATGAGATAAAATGGCTGATTCAATAAACATTGGTAAATTAAAAGGAACATGGAGCAAAACTCACCAATAATTTCAGCAACAGGTATTTGTGTAGCAGCAGATCTATTCCAAGGATCAGATGATTTCTCCACGCTTCCAGCTGGTTCCTCACTATTATCCCTTGGTTCTTCTTTTTTATCACTTTCTTCTTCATCTTTTTCACTGACAAAAAAAAGCTATTGCAGCATTCATCGTTTACTTAAACACATTCATACTATAATATGTAAACTGTGTAATATGTAGTACTTAGCATACAGCAGTACTGAAAGCATGTCATTATTTAAAACAAAAGAGAACATCTGCAATCTCATGCTATGAAGATTAATAACTGACAATTAGAACACAATCATGTCAATAACTATAGGCTCCTAACTAATAAAGAGGATGCAAAATGCTTAGGTATGAAAAAACCTTGTTTTCAATAATCACCAACTAAGATTATTAAACAGTAATTTCTCCATCAAGCACAGAAATATTAAAATATTTAAGAACAGCAAGCATTGATCATGTTTTGAATACTAGCTACTGTGTGGCAAGCTAGAGATAAGACCTGATAAAGTTTTTCTTCACCTAGAACTTGCAAATAGTAACTCAATCATTCATAAATACAGAACTATAGTTTTCAATATATACCTATATACTTTCAAGACAATAATACCTAATTTGCATGGACTGAACTCTGAGGCCACTGTAGTCAATTATTTCTTCCTGCTCAAATTCTTTCCAGTCATCCTCTTCCTGCAAGATGAAGATTACGTAGGCTCATTATTAGTTCTTAATAAAAGACAATCACCACTGGAAGCTATAGTATGACTGTCACAGAAAAAAATAGCAGTCATCCTAAGATTTAAATATTCCCAACTCTTCTATTATATCAGAAGCTGAACAGTGCCAACTTTATAAATAGATAAGACTATTTCCACATCAACATTCCATAAATATCTCATAATATACACCTAATTTATTTTCATACTGTGTTTCCCTGAAAATATGACTAACCCCAATAATAAGCACAAGTGAGCGGGAGTGGCCAGCCTGAGTGTCCTATCACAAGCACAGGCAACGATCCCTGAGGCATGGCGGCTCCTTCCCCTCCACAGTCACTTCAAGGAGGTTCAGCCCCTTAATCACGGCCCCATGGATCAACTGAGCCAGCGAGGGCCGGGAGCTGCCTCTAGTTCTGTCTCTCCGGGCCCCTGGAGGTTTCTCCACTCTTGCCAGCCTCAGCCCCTTGCAGGCAACCTCGCAGCCGAGGGCCCCTCTCTTCCGCAGCTCACCTTGTGGCTTTGGATCAGGTGGTGACTACACTCCGTCAGGCCTGGAGCTTTGGGTCTTGTGCAGGCTGCTGCTATATGACAAGGCAGAAAGCTGTGCAGCACATTGGGATCATCTACTCCCCCTGCCTCTGCCCGACTGCACCTGCTGCTGCTGGCCTTGCAAGGGGTCTTTGCCCTCCTAGCCACCCTGCGGCTTTGGCAGGCAGGTGCTCCGTGGTGGCCCTGCAACACCCCTTCTTTTTCCATCCATCTGCTCCTGACTGATGTGGAACAATTTTTGCAGTGTAAAGGAGAAAGGGATGATCTCCCCTCCTCCGTCTGTCCCACTGCAGAGCTTCCATAGAGGATCAGCAAGAAAATCTCCCCCCCCCCCACCGCTTGCAGATCACTTTTTGAAAGATTACTCCTGACCCTGCCTGCCCATTGTGCAGGCGCTTACAATCTTTCTCCCTTTCCCGTATCTCAAGTAAAATCAAACCATGAATGAGGCAGCCAACAAAATCCAAAGAGTGCCTGCAATTCTGCCTCCCTGCTCCACCCTTCTCACCTAAACCAGATCCCATCTGTGCTCATCAGCCCCGCCAGCTCTGCACACATGCATATCCCAAAAATGTTCCCTCCATGGCTTCGGCATAAATCATCCCCAAGGAAGGGAGGATCAGCAAGAAAATTCTCCCCCTCCCCCAATTTTTCTGCTGATCCTCCTTTTCTTGGGGATGATTTATGAGAAAACAAAGCAAACCCATTCTGTCTAACTGCATATCTACATGCCGGTGGAAAGTGGGTTGCATGAGCTACTGCTTTGGCGGGGAGGAGCTCCGTGGCAGCCCTGAGCAGGACAGATGGAGGGAGAGGAGATTGCTCCTTCCTCCTTTGCGCCCCAAAAGTTGCTCAACGCCAGGCAGCAGCAGCCGATCAGGGCTACTGAAAGCAGCACGGCCAGGAGGGGAAGAGCCCTACGAGGCCAGCAGCAGCAGCAGGATGCGATCCTGATGCGCCACACAGCCTTCTGCCTCATTATAGCAGCAGTCTGAGCAAGACCTGACCTCCAGTGTCCTAGCAGCAGCAGGACCGGCAGGCAGGGAGGGCAGAGGCTGGAGCACGCCAAGAGCTTGGTCTGTTGCAGTCACAGGCAGGTAGATGTTGGGATAGAGGGCGGGGCCAGAAGTAGCAGCGCTCCCACTCCCATCATTCCCCGTGCTCGCCGCTTCCTGTAGGTGATAAAAAGTAAGACATCCCCCCCCAAATAAGGCCTGGTCCTTATTTTCGAGCCCAAAAGAAAATAAGACTTGGTCTTAATTTTCGGGGAAACACAGTAGAAATTAAATGTTAAATTAATATTCTCTTTCAAAATATATACTATATAGAAACCTTAGTATTGTTTAATACAGTAAAATTCTAGCATTATGCAAACTGGTTCCAACTGATTCCAGTTTTAAAATTAAAAAATTTAATGATACTTCCAAGACTGTAAAACCTCTCTACAGTATGAAACATGGCATATTGTGTAGGTTTTGTGATATTTAGTCATATGTCCCCACTTTCACATAGAAGTTAGCTTTAATCTGACTAATTCAGAGTTTGGCTTAAAAGGGAGCAGTGAAATCAAAACTCCTCAATCTCTTAGAGCAAGCTTACAAAGGAATGAAAAGGAAGAGAGAGAATTGGCTATATTTGTTTAGACCCAAGTTACAACAAAACTATTATTTCTCGCCAACATGCTGTGAAGAAAACATCTGAGAAAACAAACTATTTGCAAGTTAAAAACTATTTTGTGGTGTTATGATGGCATATACATTTGGTCAACAATGTATTATGATGTTAAGATGGAATGGATCTTCATTTACCATTAAGTGATGTAGGCCACATTCGTCCACTTATTTCCCAAGCTCCCTTCCCCTCCAAGAGTCAGCAGGAAATCAGGCTACCCTAAATCTTTGCTGTTCTACATTGCATTCATACAGAGTGGGTTGATGCTGTATAACAAGCAACATATTAAGGGCTGTGAGTGGTGGTTCTTCAGTTGAAATTCCCAGTCTCTATATTTAAATATATTGTTTTGCTTTTCAGTTACTGAACGCTTTAATATTCCTTATAACATACCAGCACAACTCAGACCAGAAAAGGCTACAAAGGCATAGATGGTGCACCAGTTATTTAGCGACAAGTAGCACAGCAGCAGCAATGAATTGGCAGTGTCAAAGTCTGAAGATGCTCCGTAATATATCTTTTGAGGTAGAGGAGGCTGATCCTCCCTGATGGCAATGTTTGGACTAGCAAATTTTCTGAGTTTTCAAAAACTGGCAGACTGCACAAGGCTATTTGTCCACAGTTTATATCCAGAGTTTGGGTGTTTAGCACTAGATATCGAAGAGATAGAATGTTTTGTTAATCCTTGGCTGCCATTTGCTTTGTTGAAGAATGAAGTTTGCCAAAAGGCTTGAGAAACCATGAGGAGCCAGGTCTTCTTGGGAGCAATACCCATTTTCAGACTACATTAGTACAAAAGGCAAGTACAATTACAAATGGCCCCTACAATACCCCCAACTTGCTCTTAATTGCTACCCAAACTGACTTGAGCAGGATTGAGGTGTCTTAGTTGTCTACCTTTGTTCTAAGTGGTGTTTTTTGTTTGTTTGAAGGGGAAGAGGCAGGCAATTACATTGGATTCTGAAACTTAGCCTCTTGTTATATGGTCAGTTTCACCGGTGGCATGCCTCCTCTTGCAGTCATCAAAAACCTTGCTTTCCTGTATAATTTGTTCGGGGATATGTGTTAACAAAAACTAGTATATTGTTTTAGTCTACAGCACCATTAATTTTGAGAACTAGTGGCGTATAGAAACAGAATGCTGGACGAGATAAATTTTGGTCTGATCCAATACACTGTGAATATTTATATTTAATGGCTGGTTCTGGAGGGAGGCAATAAAATCGTAATAACTGTGTACCATTCTAATACTTTATACTTTGAAGTGAGCAGCCCATTCTTATTCTGCCTCAACAGCAAGATACCTGTTGCTCAAAGCGGCAAATGAGAAAATAGTTCCTGTGCTCTCACGTCTATTGCAGTAAGATGCAAGTTCAAACAGAGAAGTCCTGAGTGCCAGGTGGGAGACAAACCTGGACAAGCAAAACTGAGCAATGCTCCACTTTGATCCATAAGTCGTCCAGCGTACCAGCCTATTTCCTAACAAAATGGATTCCCATTGCCCCTAACTCCGGTCCCACGGGCGAAGAAAGCTAAGAAGCTAGTTCCCACGCGCCCCAGATAAAACCTAAGATGGCCTGTCTGGGATGTAGCGACGCCCTCTACCGAACGGAAGTTACCAACGCCCACAGGAAGTACTCAGGATAAAGTTTCCTCCTCCTCTCCAATTCTCTTCCACCCTAGTTCCTGGCCAACTTGAGCCCACAACTCTCAGTTCTCCCTGATCGGTCTCGGTCTCCTTACCTTGTTTGCCGCCTTAGCAGCACCAGTGGCCGCGTTAGCATTAGAGGCGGCTCCATGGGCGCCTTCTGCTTGCCGGCTTCCCCCAGTCACACCCGCGGCAGTGGCATTGGAAGAAGCAGCCGAGGAAGGCGCGGCAGTGGCACTTCCTCGGCTGCTTTTCTCTTTCCGTTTCTTTTTGTCTCGCTTCGCGAAAAAGTCGTCTAAGCTCCTCTCCTCGGTTTCTGCCATGGCGGTGGCGGCGGTAGCTCCTCCTCGCACTCCGGTTCAAACCGGATATGACTGACGGACTGACCAGTCGCGTCTCCTTAAGGACAGTTAGTGATCCCCAAAACCTCAGTGGTTGAGGGGAGAGGAGAAAGGGCGATGAGAATTCAGCGCCACTCAGCAACCTCGCATGCTCCTTATGTTCGTCTGGGTCCCCGCCGCTCCCGTTCTCTTGTGGGAAGAAGAAGGTCCAAGCTTAAACTGCCACCGCACGCGCGCTTTCACTCCTGCTCTTGCCTCAACGCAGTTCGTTCGAAGAGAAGCAGAATAGCTTCCGCTCCCCACGTTGGTGGCCACACTTGTCACAGCCGAAAGAGGAGGCTGGGAAGAAGAGAGGGAGGGGCGCCGTCAAGGAGCAGAGCTTTTCTAACGTAGTACTCAAAGAGCCACTTTATTGGGCATCGGAGGAGGAAGGAGGGAGAGCGCATGCACTTGTCCCTCCGTCGACCAACCCGCTGAAAGAAACGAAGAGTCTTGGAGCCAATCAAAAGATACCCCTTACTGACGTGCGTTTAGCAGTGAGTGCCGGCAGCAATGAACGTTAGGAATTCCTGCGGGTGAATTATCTAGTGCGCATGGATGGGGACAGTAGAATTTTGAGAAGTGATTCGTTATCGTAAAGTGGGCGGAGCTTGGTGCGGGCATGCGCTATGAGGCGGGAGAGGAGCCTGCAATTTGACTTTACTTCTAGTGACTTCTCCGAAGGTAAACGGCAAAGGTCGCGGAAACCTGGCTTATTACTATCCTTTTAATTATCTTCTTGACTTGAGTTTGTATCGCCTGTAGTCAGATAATAAGCCTTCTAGTTGCTTTTTCTCGTGCTTTTTGTATCCTACAGTAAAGTTCCCTTTAGAATTACCAGCAAAATGGATTTAAAAGTTTTTGCTCCAAGTCATTACCAGTTTTAAGATCTCTATATCCTGCCATGATGTAGAGGCACGGCTTAGTTCCATACATTGATTAAAATATACTACGTTAAACGCAACTTCAGTTGCGTTGAATATTTTATGTATTTGTAAGGATCTCTCATTTTAAACCTTGTTTATTATTCCAAAAAGGTTTTTTTTATCGTTTACAAGTGATGCCCATTTAAAAATTTCTTTATTAGATGAAGTAATATTGTGAATTGAAATTGCAGCATGTATTTGAAATAAGATTCGGGTGCTAAATCATGAAATGTATAGTATTTGTAAAAATTTTACTTATCATTATAGAAGTCAGTTTATTCTTTTATTCTTTTGACCATCTCAGTCACAAAAGAAAAACGAGAGGGAAATAAGGAGTTGAACTATGAAACTCTATCTGTAAATGAACCTATTTAGTTTTATAACATTACAGATCTCTTTGCTTGGAATGATAAAAGAACTTCATGTCAGATTGATCAGAAATGCATCCCCCCCTCCAAAAAAGAAACAATCTATTGTGAATAGCACTGAGTTTGATCTGAGTTCAGATTTTAAGTTCCTGATTCCTGGAAGAACACTTATTTCACACTCTTTTCTAGATGTTAGTCAACATTTTTTAAAACGTTGCTGTAGTGTAGGGAGTTCTTTCTTAAGCCAAATTTTGTTTAGTGTTATTGCACCTCGTACAATGAAATTAAATGCCATCTCCAGTGTACATTATGACTATAAAAATAAAAAAAACACAAACACACATCCTTCACATTCTATACAATTGAATTGAAAACCCTTGATATTGCATTAATATTGCATTCAATATAGTTACTGCCCTGGGATAGAAGCTATTTTTCAGCCTATTTGTCCTTGTTTTTATTATTCTATACCGTCTGCCAGATGGTAATAGTTCAAAAAAAGGGTGCCCAGGATGAGATAGATCTTTAAGAATGTTTTGAACTTTCTTAAGGCAGCGGGAGCTATAAAGCTTCCAAAGAGGGAAGAGGGCAACCAATGATCCTCTGGACAATGACATTAACCCTCTGGAGCGCTGTCCTATCTGCCACTGTGCAATTGGCAAACCATACACAGGTGCAGTAAGCTAAAATACACTCTATGGTGCAGCGGTAGAAGGTCACCAGCAGTTTTTCATTCAGTTGTTGTTTCCTTAGACGTCTCAGATAGTATAATATCTGCTGGACCCTGTTGACCAGTACTGCAATGTGAGTGCCCCAGGTCAGGTCCCGTTATGATAACTCACAGAAACTTAAACTGGCCACTTGCTCCACTCGGTCTCCATTGATAAGCAAGGGCTGGATGTCTGATCTGTTCCTTCTATAGTGCACTATAAGCTCCTTGGTCTTATTGGTGTTGAGGACCAAGTTATTGTCTCCAGGCCATGAAAGCAACCAGTCCACCTCATCTCGATAGGCAGACTCATCCCTCCAGAGATGAGTCCCACCACTGTTGTATCATCTGCAAATTTAGTAATAGTATTACTAGCGTGAGTGGGAATGCAGTCAGGCACATAGAGAGTATAGAGTAAAGGACTCAACACGCAACCCTGTGGTATACCAGTGTTAAGAATAAGGGCTGAAGAGGTATGATTACCTAATCTGACCTTCTGAGAGTGGCCAGACAGGAAATCCATAATCCATAGGCAAATTGAATAAGAAATTAAGAAATAAGAAAAAGTGTGTCTTATACTCTGAAAAATACAATAAGTCTATGTGCTATTGCTATTAAGTCTTACAATTTGCTCTGCTAAACCCTCCCATCTTACCAACAAGATAAATCAAGCCTTATCCAAATTAGTAAAGTCCTTCCTTCTCAGTGTAAGAACCAATATCGTATCTATAACTCCATCTGACCATTGTCTCTGGCTTTTTCTAGTCTAGGCTATGACTCCAGTCAAGGTGGACTCTTGTCAGAACTCCATCAAAATAATGTGGTTTTCAACAGCAGAACCTGATCCTAGCCTTAAAGCAGGACTCACCCAAAGTAACTCTATGATTATGCTATTTCTGAACCATGGTGCACGCTTGGGATAAGTGAATTATTGGGAACTGGGTCACCTTGTCTGGACTGAGCTTCAGTTTATTCAGTTTATTGTCTGTCTCTGGGCACTGATTTATTATCCTCACCTGTAGGAAATAAAAAGGAGAAAGGAAGCATTGACAGCTGCCAAAAGAAAGTTACTGCCTCTATTCACGATGAGCTGCTCGTACTGAGACTCAGCCTGTCCAAAAGGTCACATATGTTTGAATACTAAAGCACCACACAACTGCATCTGTAGTAGGAATGGAGTTCTACCTAAAAACATTACAAAGAAGTACACCACATAAAAAAAATGATGTTGAGACTTTGGAAAAAGTGCAGAGAAGAGCAACGAAGATGATTAAAGGCCTGGGGACTAAAATGTATGAAGAACGATTGTGGGAATTGGGTATGGCTAGTCTAGAAAAAAGAAGAACTAGAAGTGACATGATAGCAGTATTCTAGTACTTGAGGGGCTGCCACAAAGAAGAGAGGGTCAACTTATCTTCCAAAGCACCAGACCCCAAGGCAAGAAACGGTGGGTGGAAACTAATCAAGAAGAGAAGCATTAAATTAAAGAGAAACTTAATAACAGTGAGAACAATTAATCACTGAACAGCTTGCCTTCAGAAGTTGTAGATGCTTCATCACTGGAGGTCTTTAAGAAGATATTGGACAGCCTCTTGTCTGAAATGATATAGGGACTCCTGCTTGAGCAGGGAGTTGGATTAGATGACCTCCAAGGTCCCTTCCAGCTCTAATCTGATTGATTGAAACAATGATGTGCTCACCTACATGTGAGAACAATGATTAATGACTGACCTCTTTGCTGATTTCAATGTAGATAGCCACTTATCTCATTGTTGTGAAATCAACACAGATAACAATGAAAAAAAAATCATAACTCAAAGAACGTAATATGCAGAATCCAAGATAAAACTAAAAACAAACATGAAAATCCAACATTAACAGACTATGTACACTGCCTCAGTCCTTGAGTGGTGATGAAGGAGAAGTGTCAGAAAGGAATGTAGTGGCTCCACGCCACTATTCTTTCAGATTTCTCCTCCAGCACTCACACATTGTAATGGTATGTGGGGATGGCCTTGAGAGACGGAGGGAAGAGCCTCTAGTAGTGCATCAGTGGGATAAGCAGCAGCATAGCCTGCAGAAGTAATGTGGACATGGCAAACATTTCAGAAAGGACCCTCCCTAGTCTCTTGAGTTTGAAAGGTGTGGGGAAGAAATGTACTTTCAGACCTGCAAGCCTTTGTTATTGCAATTTTACAATAGAGTAGAATTACCTCATCTGGGCATGCTTCCTTTTCTGGACTGTCTTGCAAGGCTTACATATACAATAACAGAGTTGGAAGGAGGTCTTCTAGTCCAACCCCCTGCTCAGGCAGGAAACCCTACACCACTTCGGACAAATGGTTGTCCAATCTCTTCTTCAAAACGTCCAGTGTTGGAGCATTCACAACTTCTGGAGGCAAGTTGTTCCACTGATGAATCGTTCTAACTGTCAGGAAAGTTCTCCTTAATTCTACGTTGGACAAAGTCCTCCCCAACAGATTATTCCCAAGGGAAGGTTGACAGAGAAAGGATTTAGGTTGCCTTACAGTCTTGCTATGACCCTAGTCTGTCCTTGGATCCTGTCTCAAACAATTGGGCTATGCTCCTCCGGCTCCCCTTTTAAATTCCCCAATAACAGCACAGCTAAAAACACCCGTTCCCATAATAGTGACCTTCTCCCTCCATGCTCACCTTTGTTTTTCCACCAAAGATTTATTAGATACTTGAGAAGACTGCCAGCTTATCAGATAGCCTTAATGGTGTCATTTATTATTATGCTACTTTTTTTTTTTTTGGTGAGAGGGCAAGGCCGCCCACTCTCTATTCAGGCAGCAACAACCAAACTAAGCAATGTCAGAAAATGATGGGTACCTTGACTTTGGGGAAAGAAGTGGCTCTCAAGTGGTTGAGAACAAGCAAAGAAAACATGGCCAAAATGATAACTCACACAAATGCTGAGAATGTGCAGATTTATGCATGTATTGCATATGTACGCCTACCACAAACCCTTGTACTCTCTGCACATATGCACAGACAATCTGTTCACTAATCCTAACATTTCCTGCAGAGGAACCTGCAAACCAAGGTTGCAGCAAGTTTGATCCTTGGGATCTTCATCATTTTTTTTTAAAGAGTAATAAAACATGGCCTCTGGAAAGCAATAACCAGTCACTACAAATCAGGGCTGGATGGCTCACTGCCAAAGGTCTATATGCAACCAAGAAGCAACGGAGGGCAACTAATCACGGAGAAAAGCAACCTAGAACTAAGGAGAAATTACCTGCCAATTAGAACAATTAATCAGTGGAATGACTTGCCTCCAGAAGTTGTGAATGCTCCAACACTGGAGGCTTTTAAGAAGAGATTGGAGAACCATTTGTCTGGAAGGGTGTAGGCTAGGGTTGTCAAACTCAAGGCCCGCAGGGTGCTGATATCTGGCCTGCAGGGCCACCCTGAAAACAGCAAAGGACCAGCCTGCGGTGCCTCTGCCAGCAAAAATGGAGCTCGGGAGGGCCGCATGCGGTCCACTGAGCTCTGTTTTCACCGGCAGAGAGCTCAGGCCACCATAGGTGCCCGCAACACGAGTGATGTTGAGCTGGCCATGCCCACCCTGGGCACGCTCACTCAGCCCCCGAGGTCAAACACAACCCTGATGTGGCCCTCAATGAAATCAAGTTTGATACCCCTGGTATAGGATTTCCTGCTTGACCAGGGGGTTGGACTAGAAGACCTTCAAGATCCCTTCCAACTCTGTTATTCTCTATATATTCTAACCCTTCTGCCCCCTTTTCTCTCTAATCCCTCAGCCTCTCCTAAAATAGCAGTAACAAACAACTGAATTATATTGTGATTTCTGACCACTCTGCAATTGAAAATAAAAAGAAATAGAGGTGTTGAACTTCCGACAGGCTTCAACATCACCCAGCTCAGTCCCAGTGGGGTATGCATAACAGGCAACCAATAAAAATGGGTTAGTCGTTGAAGATCCACACCACCTCACAATGATGTTAATGCATCACACCACTCTGTCCCCTGCAGCTAGCAGTTGCTGAAACATTCATTTGTTAAAAAGAGCAACTTCCACTTTCAAAAGGCTGCCTGTCCTGGCATTGATGGATGGATGGATGACCTGCCATCCAGTTGGGGTTGACTTTCAGTGATGACATAGATTTTCTTATGACAATCTAACCCGATCCTTCCGGTCTTCCAATGGTGCCTCCGTTATCACTGTAACTGAGTCCATCCACCTTGTTGCTGATCATCCTTTTCTTTCCTTTCCTCTCCTTTCACCTTTCCCAGGATTAAAGCCTTTTTCCAGACACCTGGGTCTTGCTGAATGAAATGGTCAATTCAAAAGTCACATTTGTTTGACTTGAGCTGTTGCAAGGCAGTTTCTTGTATCTAACCAGGTCCAGACAGGCCAGCTCCCCTCTTCCTGCTTCTTTCATGTTGCACTTGCACATGATGTTTTACTGATACCGTTTTAGGGAGTTGCTTGAGGGCAGCAGCTGATGGAAGGCCACCTGCGCACCAGCTCCAAGGATGGCTACTCAGCTTATCCCTTGTGCAACTGTGTGCCGCCAGGAGCAGCATTTATATTCCACTCCCCACACGTAAGAATTTGAAGTACTGCATAATCTGCAGCAAAGTAATTTTCTCCCTGGTGAGTTATGAGGTAATAAAGCAGTGGGACGATCGATAGGGACTGATGTAATCTGGTGAAAAGCAGCCTCTGTCTTCCCGAGTGTGACCCAGAAGGAGAAACAGCCTTTGGACTGGAGGGATTGGTGATGGGGCAGGGGGACAATTTTAAAAGCTGCACCTCAGTATTCCAGAGCAGTAGGAAGTAATGCGATCTCTGGACCAATTCCCTGCCTGTTTGCCTCATTCCCACAGGGGGGGAAAAAACAACAACAGAGCAGCAGTTTCGGTGTTTTGCCCCGTAGCTTCTCATTCATGCTCCAGAGTCTGCCTGTTGCAGGCAATCAAGCAGATGGGAAACTACGTGATAGTTACGAACGCCTTGCGACATAGAGCACCAATGGTTTCTCTTTGGACACAAAGCACTGCAGGATCAAAGGAGCATCTCTTTCCAAAGCAAATGGCTGATAAACGAGGAGAAGGAAGAGGTGCCTAAGAGAAGACGTGCGGGAATTTTCTCTTGGACATCTTGGAATTTTGGAAACAGCTCTACATTTAATGTAAAAATAGAATCTGCGTTGGCTGGACTTGTGATCAGACAATCTGCTCTTAAACAGTCCAATGTTATGATCCTGTTCCAACTTAAAAAACGTAGGCATTGTAGGCATTTGGGGGGGGGTGGGAAAGACAGGTTTAAATGCCTACATTAGGGTAGAAAATGAAAGTTCACCTGCTTTCATCTCTCATACCAGCCATCCTTTCTTTTCTTCTTTTTCTTTTGTGTGTATGTATGTGTGTGATTCATGGGCTTACGGGGTCAAGATTTTCTTTCAGCTGTATGGCTCCACTCGGAGACTGCCTGCTTCTCCTTCCTTCTATAATGATATGCATTAGTTTGTCAAGCTCTCAGCTTCCCTGCTACATTTGGGAGCTCTCCTTCTTATGCTGCTGGAGAGGATTACAGATTTCTGTCCTCTGCTCTATCCTAACAGCCCTCTGGCTTTCAGTTGGCACCAAGGCGCACAAGTCATTTTTCACACTACTTGCCGAGCATTTAATGTGGCTTCTTAGCTACAGATTGTTTCTTCTTTCTGCAGCCTAAAGGAATCCAGGCTCTCTCTTGGCCAGGTCCCCTTATGAATGAAACACAACCTCACCTCACAAGGTTTGCCAACACATCATACTCAGTGCCAGATTCTTCTCTGAGGACTGATCATTGGAAATCTAAGTGGATCTCTTTGGGATCTTGGCCATCAGGAGGAGGCATTGCTCCTCCTGATGGCCACGTTGAATGGTAGTTGAACTACCATATGGTAGTTGAACTTCTAATCATTCTAAGAGCTAAACTGCACTTACAAATTTCCTAAACTGAATGAACATGGCACCCTCAAACTGCACCATGATTTAATGTGGTAGCCTGGTTCATTCAAACTTTTCAGCCACAACGTGGTTTATTGATTTCTGGTTTAGCCATCTGGCTTATTTAGAGCTTAGTAAGTGGAAATCCACCATAGCGCAGAATAGTTTTAAAAACACTCAAAGAGCATTAGCAGGAAGGAGGGCAAATAATTATAGCTAGAGCAGCAAACATGGGAAGGATTTGATTTCTTCTGTTGTAAACAAAAAAAAAAAATGCTTCTACAGATTTCCAATTTGACCAAGCGGCAAGGCACATCTTAGGTGATTTTGGTTTTTGTGGCATGTGGATATCATGGTTTTAAGTCCAGCTCACTCCTCTGATAAAAGAGATTTTATCATTTTGGACAGCCAGATTTGCCTAACATGGAGGTGAAAACGTGATAAAAGTACACCATGACCAGCATCTTCATTCTCAAATCACTTTAAAGGCTTTGGGAGATGTAAAAAAAAAAATTCCACCCAAGGATTCTAATGAAGGATTATCTTGTCATAAGAATATAATTGAGATTTTGGAAGGAGGCAAGAGGTTAAGTGGCATGCCCCTATGTTATATTTTGCCCTTATTAAATCATCTGATACCGATGCCTCATTAAAATTGTAACTAAAAATGTAATTGGCTTGGAGAGCAGCAGAATTGATCGAAAATCACCTAAAAAGCAACGGCAAAAATAGAAACCTGGACTGGACCGAAGGAAGTGAAGGCAGGAATGGGGTGCGTAGTTGTGAAACAAGAGCCATGGTGGCACAGTGGTTAGAATGCAGTACTGCAGGCTACTTCTGCAGGCTACCAGCAGTTCAATTCTCACCAGGCTCAAGGTTGACTCAGCCTTCCATCCTTCCAAGGTCAGTAAAATGAGGACCCAGACTGTTGGTGGCAATAGGCTGACTATCTAATCTGCTTAGAGAGGGCTGTAAAGCACGGTGAAGTGTTATATAGTGATAGGTCTAAGTGCCATTGCTATTTTATGTGACAGAACGCTGGAATTAGCATTCGGACTGACCTGATTTTATTTCTGCATTAAAGTTGTTGTAGAAGAAGGAAGGGGAATATTGATGAAAGCCAGATATTTATAGGATGACATCTTGGATATGAAGATCAGCCAAGAAAAAAAAAATACAAAGTCAGAAAGGAAGTGGGGCCTGAAAATAGCTCGGTGAGGCTGTTCGAAGGAGAGCCGAGAAAAGATTTTGGATAGAGCAACTGAAGAAAAGAAACTGGTCAGGATAGGCAATGCAGGATTTGAATCCTGAAGTCCAAAGATATCACTAGTTTCAAGCTGAGAATCAAGCAGTTTGGGTGATTATGTTGGACTAGGCCAACATAATCATTCCTAATTGGACTATGGCGAAATGTCCTAGCAGTGAGAATCAGTGGAACAACTTGCTTTCAGAAGTTGTGGGTATCCCGTCACTGGAGGCTATAAAGAGGACAGACATTTGTCTGAAATTCTATAGGGTCTCCTGCTTGAGCAGGGCGTTGGACTAGAAGACCTCCAAGCTCCCGTCCAACTCTGTCTTTCTGACTATCGAGAATTCAAAACCATGGCCAGCTCACCATGAAACTAAAAGAAATTAGAAGACCTTGTAAGGATATTGCATGAAGAATGACCAGGATTCAAATGAGCATCCAAGCAACCTGTTTTCAAAGTACTGTTTCCAATTCTTCTCCTCTACAAGGAACTTATGGATTTTTTTCTATTTATTCTATTTTTCAGGATGACCACCATAGAAGACAAAGCATCTTTCTACCCCTTGCTTCTTCGGAGGACCTAGGAAGGGCAGTTCTGTCTCCTAGGTTGTGCAAGTAAAGCATTGTTGGTGTCTGGTTGCCTCACCCGACAGTTTTCTGGTCCCAGGATGATAGATAGATACAGATAGAATTCCTCCCGCAAGTATGTTGTAGGCAGAATCATTAAGAGGGCGATCCGTGGCTCCAATTAATTAGGAAGAGTGCACGCTCCAAGAGAGATAACATAGAAGGATCAATTTCAGAAATCCAAAAGTTCTTTTTCCCCCTTAGGCTATAAGGTCTTTTATGTCAGAAATACTGTTTTTCTTTTCAAAGAATTGAAGTACAAGAATTTCTTTCTGAATCCTTCTGGAAAGAGAAACTTCCTCTCTTGCTCAGTCAGCAGGTTTAGCTCTTAATAGGGAATGGAGAGCAATATTGCAAAACACCCAGGGTCTATGGTGCCATATCCACAAGTGAACTGCATAGCCCCAAACCAAATTCAATTATCTGGCCAGAGGCTTCAACTTCCCAGCCCTATCGTGTTATATATACGCACCACCAAGAAAGGTAGTTCAGTTTTCAGCAGCCAGAAGATAAAGCAGTGCAATTATTTTAGTTGTTTGTCCTCAGACCAGTTTCAAAATTCTTTTGTTTAAATGGTTTTGGGAGGGAGGGAGAAAGGGAGGAGGAAACAAATCCATCCCAGTGTGCCTGAAATGGAAATCAGGATTCCTTAATAATTGGGGAATAGAAACGCTGACAACTTCCAGGTCATACAGAATGACTGGGATTATTGATTCTCAGTTCTGGGGCTGCAGGCAAAGACACAAGGGGAAGAAAAGATATTTAAGAATCCAGTCCCGTGTTTCTGCCTAATGGCTACCCCATCCTATTAACTAACAGACCAACTTAGGGATATTCTGTGATTTGGTTATATTTTTATGTTTCTCGTATGCAATGTTCAAGCAACCCACTTAGCTTTGCTCCTGAACAATACAGTAGGTCTGCAAATAAATAATAAAACAAGTGATGTTGCTAACACTTCAGCCTCTGAACGTAATGAGGAGGAGGATCAGGGACCATCTTTCATAAAAGAGGGAGCTAATTTGTGTGTGTGTGTGTGTATGTGTGTGTGTGTGTGTGTTGGTTTTAATTTCAATCTTCTCTAATGTAGGGTTAAACAAAAGGATTTTAGCCTTGGAAGTAAAAATGTAATATCAGCTGTTGACAATAGAGCAAAGCTTCTGTGATGATTGGATGAAGATTAATGGAGTCCAAGTATGAAAGGGAAAAGCAAAAAAAAAAAAAATTATGCAGAGGGGCTGAATCAAAAAGTACACAGCTAAGACTTCCTAGAGAGGCAATACAACGGGTACCTCTCAAAGGTAGCCTTACTATTTTTTTTTCTTAAAGGGCTTTGCCAAAAGCCACCAAGCAGAATTTACAAAATCTAATAGATTTTTCTCCCAGCAATCATCTTCTAAGACCTCCTATCATTTGATATGCACAAACTGGAGGTCAACACAGCTTTCACACAAACCCAAACAGATAACCCAGCTTAAGCCACTGTTAATGATTATTGATAATCAGTTTGGCCTACTGAGTTGCCTAACGAGAAGAAAATGTGGACTCTTCAGTGAAAATAAATAAATGATAACACAGGGTACCCCTCACTTCATTTGCCCAGCATCTGATCTCACGAAGGACTTACTAAGTACAGTTGGCATCATACCCTCATCTATCAAAGCTTTTTGCTTTTAGTATTTTGACAGGTTTTGCCAAACCATGCCAGTTTTTGCGCTGTTCCCAGTAGGGCATCTGGTTTAGTTCTGGCCAATGCTTCCTGCAAACACTATCCCTTAATTTAGTACACCCACAGCTACGTTTCCTGGACTGTGGAGATAAAACACTCTCAGCTTGCCACTTCAGAAAGGAATATATATTTCTTTCATTTGGGTGCCTCCAAGCTATTCCATAAGTGAAATGGCTTCTTATTATGAGATAAGCTCCAGGAAGGATAAGGGGAGTTGTGGAGACCAGTTTTTTTTCCACCTGATGCCATCCTATGGTAAAGGACACCAGGTTGGAGAGAGACTTGTGTTAAGTACACAGCTGAGACAATTGAAGCTCATGGAGGAATTTTTCTTCCAGAATTGAAGATAATTTGACAAAAGAAGTTCTATGGCTCCTAGTAAAACAATAATAGACAGCAAAATCCATCTATTTTCAGTCCTTGCTCACATTTACATATATTCACCTTATTCCATTCTGCTGAATTTCTGCATTAAATATTTGGGTTTGTTTTTTTTTTTTTAAATGCAAAGAAAAAAACTAAATCAAGTTAAATTGTTGTCATTTTTAACTGATTTCTAGAGGTTTTTGTGAATTTTCTGTAGCTGTAGAAAAAAAATTAGTCAGCTGTTATTTACCAAGTCTGTTATACCAACTCCAAATCTCCCAGGCTTTCCTGGAAAAATGGTATAGCAAAGTTTGTATTATTATTTTTTTAATGGTAAATCTGTTTACCAGCAACAACTATGTGAGAAACAGAAGAAAGAAGGAAAGTACAGAAAAAAGCAAAACAACTTTGAGTGTCTCAGAATAATGTCAGGATTTGTACATGCAAGTGAGCTGAAGATTATTAATTCTATTTTTTCCCTAGTTACTGACCATGGTCCAAATCTGAGGAGTTAAGTTCCTCCTCCATTCATGGAAATTGGGGGTTAATTGGTCAATGGGCATCACGCATTAGAAGCAGAACCTGAAGCAAAGGAGTTCAAAATATCATCTGTATTCATGCAACCTCTCTGCAGACATTAATATTCTTTGGCATAGGTCTAAAGAGGCACCAGCTGCAAAGATTTGGGGGGCTGATTTTTGCATGCGAGTGCTCACCCCACACATTTTAATCCTTGGGTTTGTAAGCCAGATGCCTGCAGGCAACCAGTATCTTTGTGAAATGATGCAAATTACTTTTGTGGATGAATCAGCATGAGTACCCCAGAAAGTGAATGGAAAGCAAGGGGTTATGGGCACACAACAAATGAGATTTTGATAGCCTCATCTAGGATTCATGATCTGGCCTTGAGATAAATATCTGAATTATTATCAGTTAGCAAGAACTTGGCAATGATTCTAAGCTCCCCACAAACCTTTCCCAGAAGAATTGTTAACGCTGGTAGAAAATATTTACACATTGAAATAAATCCCTTTAATAGTGAAGATAATTGCTTTATGTCAATTTCTTTTTCCTTTTAGACTTTTTATATGTGGGATAATAAAGCCTCAAGGTATGCTTTTTATTTTTAGGGATGTTTGCTGGCAAAATAAAATACACACACACATATATGCACACAACACAACCTCCTTAGAATTCTGGGCAAACTCGTTCTGCACCAACCTCATTAGAAGAGGAAACACAGGTATTTTTTTCCTCTCCAAAAATCTACCAATGCGGCACTATCATTTGGGGGCAAATTGTGCTTATAAAATGGGAAGTGACCCAAACTGTCTCTCTGCTCACATAATTGAGCTACATGCTGGGTTAATCTCTTATCGTATATGCATTGGAAATGTAGGGTGTACGAACGACATTTTCTGCATGCAGAGGAAGATGGCTCAGTGGAATGCAAGGCAAGCTTAGGCTTTTGTGAGATGGGAAGATATAATATTGCTCCCTAACTACAATTCGCCTCTGTTGCTCTCCAGATGAAAAGGACACAGTCTATCACCCCATATCTCAAGGTTGGTACCCCCAAGTTCCCCACACATCTCATGCCCTGAAGATGGCTTAGTTTGATGTCCAGGATCCTGGTCCTTCCCCACGATCTTCTATCCACCCTCCAGGAAACCCTGCCATAGACTCTCTTCCTCACTGTGTGTGCTACCTTGGCAGGTTAATAAATATGCAGTTGTTCAAATAACAGCAGTTTGGTATTCGGCGAGGGCTGTGAGCCAAATCAGAGCAGCGTTTAACCTTGCAGGATAATAACAAATGGGCAAAGGAGAACACAGCCACCAAAACCCTTTCCAGTGGGAATGAGCAGAATCTTGAAATTGAGGAAAGCAAATCAAATGTTTGGGAATGAAATTGGGTAGGGGGTTCTGCTATTGCTGTTGCAGAAAAATATTCATGCTGGGTGCAGAGACTTTCAATGACCAGCAGCAGGAAACCAAGGCAGGTTATGAAAATTTCAGACAAATGAACTATCAGGGAAATCTTTGGGTTATTTCAGAAGCTTGTCATGTTATATCAGGAATGAGCAATCTGCAGCCTGTGGGGCACATGCTACCTGAAAAACCACATCAAAAGTCTGGGGTTTTTTTTCCAACCTGTAAAATATCAGGACAACTGGGCATTAATCCCTAAAGGAGACGAGTCACCCCTGCTCATTTCAGTGGTGGCCTGCTCGCTGAGCTACCCAAAACATAATTTAAAGTTATTTTTGCCTCTGTGCTATTCAGTCCATCTGGAATCTTCTCCAAGTGAAGTTTAAAAAGATTGTAGCACAGTTGTAAGACAAGCCAGGTTTCAAAGGTTTCTGCAAGGGACAAACTTTCATTTCTGGACTGATTGCTGACAAAGTATTATCCTGATTTTCTTGCTTCTCCAGCCAATTGGGAATGCATTCTTAATCAGCGCTAAGGCCAGATTTATGCAGTGGTTGCATAAACATACAATAATGAATAACAGTTGGAAGGGACTTTGGAGGTCTTCTAATCCAACCCTCTGCTCAGGCAGGTGACTCTATATTATTTCAGATAAATGATTGTCCAGTCCCTTTTTGAAAGCCTCCAGTGATGGAAGAGCCATAGCTTCTGAAGGCAACCTGTTCCATTGGTTGATTGCTCTCACCATCAGGAAATTCCTCCTTAGTTCTAGGTTGCTTCTCTCTTTGATTAGTTTCCATGCATTGTTTCTCATCTTGCCTTTTGGTGCTTTGGAAAATAGTTTGACCCCCTCATCTTTGTAGGAGCCCCTCAAATCTTAGTAATCTTATTAGTGTCTCAACTGCTTCACTTTGGAACTCATGATGTACATTACTGCATCTACCTGCTACTCCTGTCACTATTTTCCTTCAAAATTCATTTGTTTAAAGCAGTGCTTTTCAGACTTGATAACTATAGGGATGTTGGCTAGGGAATCCTAGAAATTGAAGTCTATGCATCTTAAAGTTTTCCAAGTGTGAAAAATACACTGGTTTAGGAATGCTTTGTAGGGGCAGTTACTACAATATTGGAATTTTGCTGAAAGTGGAATCCACGGATTTCAATCAGTGCCATCAGACATATGTTTAGGAACATCCACAAATGAACTTGAGTAGCACACTGGAAGCAATGGACCATCAACATAATTAATCGTTTCCAATATTTTTTTTCCTCCCTGAATTGGTTATTATCCCATTTACAGCTAGTCCTCAAGTGACAACCGTAATGGAGCCTGCCCATCACAGTCATAACTCATGATGGTTGTAAAACAGGTCTGTCCTGTCCTGGCCGACCCAATTTTACAATCCTTTTTTGTGGCAGTCATAAAGCAGTTGTAAAACAAACCGATGGTTCACCCTAGGCACGGTTTTGCCAAAAACTGGAAGTAAGTGCCTGTTTTGGCAAAACTGAGGGGTCTTTGGTATTTTCGGAGCTTGGTCGTTTTCTTGCAGAGGTTTCATGACCCAAAATAAGTGCTTCAGTATAGATAATGTTACTTCATTGGGTCATGAAACGTCTGCAAGGAAACAACCAAGCTCCGAGAGCACCCAAGGACCCCTCATGTCAACTGTGAGCTGCAACAATTCTCCTTTGGCAAAACTATCATGAAAATGGGGTCCCTTGACAACAGGATGCTGCCAATGACTGTAAATACAGTCTGATTGCTGAGTCCCCGAAGTGTGATCATGTGATCATGGGGGGCCCCCAAACATTGAAACTGCAAATCTGGGTCTTAAATACTCCCCAGAGAGCCGGGGTGGGCTGCTGGGGGTTCGCAGGGGTTCAGGAGGACTCTTGGCGAAGATTCTGTGCAGTTTGCTGAACCCCCAAATCCCACTCCTGGCTGGCCCCACCCACCCCACCCCACCCAGGAGTTTCCCGTTGGCTCATTTTGGATGCAGATAAGTGCAGGGTGAATGCGAAAGTTCAGGGAGGGCGAAAAACGGGCCTCCCGGAAGTTCAGGAAGGCTGGAAATGGGCCCATTTTCAGCCTCCAAAGAGCCACCGAAGCCCGGTGAGGCTGTTTTCGCCCTCCTGGAGGCTTGAGGAAAGCGAAAACACTCCCCCCCCCAGCCATGGTGCAAGAGTCCGACTAGGCCACACCCACCATGCCCACTCCCACCCAGCAACCAGGCAGCGAACCTGTTGCTGAAATTTTTGAATCCCACCCCTGCCCACTTATGGCCATATGTCTGTAATGCTGTGCACATTGGCACCCTACATTTTGTAGTAGCGTTCATCCTTTAGCTTTCTACAGGTAGTCCTTGACTTACAACAGCTCATTCATGACCGTTCAAAGTTACAACAGCACTGAGAAAAAGTGACATGATTGTTTTTTTACACTTATAAACATTGCAGCATCCCCGGGGTCATGCGGTCAAAATTCAGATCCTTGGCAACCGATTCATATTTATGATGGCTGTCGTGTCCCGGGGTCATGTGACACCCCCCCCCCCTTTTGCAACCTTCTGACAAGCAACGTCAATGGGGAAGACAGATTCCCTTCACAACTCTGTTACAAACTTAACAACTGCAGTGATTCACTTATCAACAGTGGCAACAAAGGTCACACAATGAGCTGAAATTCACTTAACAACTCTCTTGCTTAGCGACTGACATTTTGGGCTCGATTGTGGTCGTAAGTCAAGGGCTACATGTACTCTACAAAGAAATTGCTTTTGTGGGCTGAGTCGGTGCCATTCAACTTCGTTGCACAACTCCAGGTTGTGGTACAATGAAGGAGGAAACACTTTGTGTTGATAAGCAACGTTTGACATTGTTCGTCTGCACCCATTACTTCTGTTAGCTACCTCTGAGCCCTTTTGGGGAAAGGCAGAATGCAGATGTTTTTAAGAACAAGTGCTCTATCCTCACTTACACAGGTGGAGCTGACAAAGCCGTAGCCGAAGGTAATATTGTAAAATATGATAATGAGGTCCAACTGCACTATCTAGCTAAGAGCATCTCTTGAATGTACTAACAGATGGATATCTTCTCCATTGCATTCAATGCTGTCTGCCTGAGTCGAGTGAGTAAATGCGTAGTGCCATTAAGATTGCATTTTCCCCAGTTCTGAGATTGTCCAAGGACAGATGGCAAAAGCTTGAAGCATGTAGTTGGTATTCCAAACACTTTTTGCAACTTCACTCCTGCAAAGCCTTCTAGGTTCTTTGAGAATGCAGACATTGTCCTATCCTCCCTCCTGGTGCACTAACAGCTTTGCCTTTTGAGCAAAACTCTTCCTTTTTCTCTCTCCCTAACAACTCTGCAAAGTAGGTTACGCTGAGCAGTCATGATTGGCTTAAAGCTGTCCAATAAGATGCCATAGCTAAGGCAAAGATTTGAAATCGGCCATTCTAACTACTATACCGTCTTACCATGGGAAATTGGACTTCAGTGGTTTATTACCTCTGACCATTTTAGCTGACAACCAGGATGGATTTGCCCTACCTGAACAACAAGTTTTTAGAGAGCCAGTTTGGTGTAGTGGTTAGGCACTAAACTAGAAACTTGGAGATTGGGAGTTATTGGATTGGAAATACATGCAATATGTTGCCACAGCACTCAAACAAGATCCTTCAAATTAGAGATTTTGCATACCGGACATGATTAAGGAATATAATTTCTGGTTCCTGCAGTAAATCTACTGAAAGTAGGCTGGATTCTCTAAAGGTATCTTTTAAATGACAGCACAACCAAGTGTCTTGCAGATTATATGCCTGGAGAGGAAATCCCAAGCTACCTGTCACCCCAATGAGGCCAGATTGTACTTCTAGGATGCTGCTCTCATTGCAAGACAGAAACAGCTTGCCCCAAAGGAAGAAATACCGTCAAGTGGAAGATAATTCAACGCATGGCGTGCACACTGGGAAATTAATAATAAGCCCAGTGTTTTTGCTCTTCCAGTCCTTTGCTGTAATGATGATTGATTTAATCACTCAGAAAAGTTGATTGATTGGATCATATTGTTAGAAGACAGCTGGGAATATTAAGATGGGAGATTATCAGACTTCACAATTTCCAGGAACTCAACTCTACATTCAGCAACTAACTAATAGCAGAAGCTTCATCGACTTGGCTCAATATAGACTCAATTTTCTTTATGGCAGACAAGAAACAATTCATATACACACGCTCAGAAGATCTGCCTGTTGCAGAGTACAAGAATCAAGTACATATACAGAGAGTCTTTGACGTACACGTTCGTTTAGTGACTGTTCAAATTTACAACAGCACTGGAAAAAAAGTGACTTTATGACCATTTTTCACACTTACGACCATTCCAGCATCCCCATGGTCATGTGATCAAAATTCAGCTGCTTGGCAATTGGCTCATATTTACGACAGTTGCACTGTCCCAGGGTCACATGATCCCCTTTAGTGACCTTCTGACAAGCAAAGTTGGGGGGGTGATCTTCTGACAAGCAAATTCACTTAACAATCGGGTTACCAACTTAACAACTGCAGTGATTCACTTAACAAATGTGGCAAGAAAAGTCGTAAAATGGGGCAAACTTCACTTAACAAATTTCTCACTTAGCAGCATAAACTTTGGGCTCAATTGTGGTCATAAGTCAAGGACTACTTGTGCATATGCATATACACACGTGTGACTACATTAGTCCATCTGCCAGTTTTTTACTCACAAATCCGCTTGAGCAGCCCCATTGATCACAACTTATCCAGACACAGCATGACCGGGGAACACACTGACCCAGAACTCTTTGCAAATGTGGCCCCAAACAGTAATTGTTAAGTATCATAGATGGGAAATCATTAGATATTCATGAAATAATGCAATGAGGGACATTGAATTACCTTGAAATGCACATTAAATCTAGTCCTACTTATTTTGGACAGCATGCATTCCACTAACGATGCAGAAGAAAAATGGGAGGGGAGCAACGTCATGAATTACTTAATTGCATCACTGTGGATTACGATGCCCTGAATGGCATTTTGTTCCCATGGTGGCTTCTAATGGACCCCTCTAAGTTGCTGCTCAAAAACCACCTGTGGCTAATGAGCAAATATCATGCCCTTTTGGCATTAGGCAACTCTTGTCCATGTCCTCGGTTATATATTGTTAAACAGGTACATCATTGTATTAGCTCATGTATTGCAAAAGTAATAGAGAAGTTGTGTTTTTCTTTGAATGGTTCATTTCAGAGGTAGCCCAGCAAGTGGAGATCCTTGAATTATATGGTTCTCTTTCTGACATCAATGACATTTGACTTCTTTGGATTGGGGTGGGGTGTGTGTGGGGGGGTTGTTTGTTTGTTTTTTGCCTCTTTGGGTCCTTTCAGAATACAGTTGAGGAAAAACAATGCTCAAATGACTTCAGTTCCTTAATACAATGCCCCCCGAGCTTTTGGGCAGCCAGGACAGGTTCTGGGGAGAGAGGTTTTTCCATGGACCGGAGGAGGTGTGGTGTGCATCCCATGGATGGGGCTTTGTTTGCTGGTGCAGCCTGGTTTCTGGCATGCCGCGGCCCGGTGCTGGTCCATGGAACCAGGGGTTAAGGACTCCTGCCTTAAGCACCCGAGAGGCCGGATCCAGCCCGGGGGCCTTGAGTTTGACACCCCTGATCTAATTGTATGGCTCAGAGCTCATATAACAAACAACTTGGCTACCATCTTAGCCTACTACCATCTTAGTTGTGGTGGTGCAATGGTTAGAATGCAGTACTGCAGGATAATTCTGCTGACTGCCGACGGCCAGCAGTTCAGCAGTTCGATCCTGACTGGCTCAAGTTTGACTCAGCCTTTCATCCTTCTGAGGTCGGTAAAATGAGGACCCAGGTTGTTGGGGGCAAGAGGCTGACTCTGTAAACCGCTTAGAGAGAGCTATAAATCACTGGTATATAAATCTTTAGTGCTATTGCTATCTTAACAGAACTGAAAGAGGAAAAAGGTATGAACTTTTTCTGCACTTCTGACTTTATTCTCACTTAACCTCAGTTTGATCTCAATTTGATTACAACTAGTCCTCAACTTACAACCACCATTAGGACCAGAATTTCACTTGCTATGCAAGGTATCTGTTAAGTGAAACACACCCAATTTTACAACCTTTTTTACCACAGTTAAGAGAACCACTGCAGTTGTTAAATGAATCATACAACTGTTAAGTGAATCAGCTTTCCCCATTGACTTTGCTTGTCAAAAGTCAGCTGGGAAGATCGCAAGTAATATTGGTTTTTTGTCTGTTGTTTTTGTCTGTCTTTTGTTGTTTTCTTTCACCTATTGTAACATTAAATGTGTACTGGATATTTTGTGACCAAAGAGGCCACATATTTAAAAAAAAACCTGCAATGCAGTACAATAGAGGCTAAGTATTTGGAAAAGCTAGGAAGATAATCAAGCTGACTGTTGTTAAAACAATTATTTCACTATTTCTCCTAGGGGAAGTCTATATAATATTTCTGCTTCTTTAAGCAGAAGTTCATTTCTATTTCATTTTGAAATTATATTTAAAATCTGCACAAAAATGAGTATACATTCTTATGTGCATGAAAATTTAGAACACATCTTTGAATTCATTTCTCCATAATACATTTTTTTTCCTAGTACTTTCACCTAATATATGCCTGTTGGTATGCAGTTTTTGATCACAAAATTCATGAAACTAGAAAAAAAAAAGTAACTGCATTCCAATTTGCATATTAGCTCAGAAAATCAAAATTAGGTTGTTTTTGTATTCAAATGTGAGCCCCAGAAATTTCTCCCACAATTCCTATCTTTCAGGCCAACATAATTACAGATAAGCAAAATACTCAGTGCCAAAACTCCACAAACAGAATATAGAGATGAAGATCTTTAAATAGTAATTCTTATCAACTAAGAGAGAAGTATATTGTGCAAAAAGACAAAGGTGTTTAACGTTTAGGTTCCCCATCTGAGTTGAACATTTTCAGCAATGCAGAAATGCTGCATATTAAAAGATTTAATATTTTGTAACCAAAACTAAAGGCTCCCAACAGTACCGACTTCTAGATGAATATGCTAATATTCATCAATACCTTTAATTTCAAATTACGTTTTTTAGAAGTGTATCCATGCATGTGGCAAAGTGATGTTCTCTACAGTAACTGTCCGCATTTCATGCATGCAGTTTCATTAATTGAATCCATGTTAGCACAAATTAAATCCATAGCTCGGGGTAAAAGCACATATCTATAGAGAGAGAATTCTTGCATATGTCTATTAAAAAGACAGAGGGTAGAGTTTACACGAGAAGAGAATTCTTGAATAGGGATATAGTTACTTATTCAATTTCCCAGTGGAGCTGGTATTTAATAACTAGTTTTCCCTGCTGTTATATTGATGCTTTAACCATGTGATTACCATGTCTTTCTCCACATGTAGAGATCACTCAAATATAATCCTTCAATCACTATAAAAATAATTATCTCGTTAATAAGGGGAGAACAACTACAAAAGGCAGAAGATGGTTCGGCCAGAACCTGACCCAACCCACACCAAAAAAGACTGAAACAAGAACAAAAAGCCAAGCCTCCTGAAGCCCGTCCAACTTGAACTTGGAATACCTGTTCATTGTAGGTTGATGTTTTCCTTCTAAAATGACAAGAGCTTTCGAAATTATGCCAAAGCCACAGAGGTGGGGAGATGAATGGGCGTGGAGCGCTGACAGCTAAATTAATCACAAGGTTTTCATTTGTGCACCAATGCAGTTGTTATCAATCCTTTTGAATATCGCAGTAGGTGCCAACCCAGTCTGTGCATGGCTATCTACAGCTACAACTTCTAAAGATGCGTAAGGAAGGAATCAAGGTCGGTGTGACTTGAAGGCCAACTTCAACTTTGTCTAATTAGGTTTCAAAATTTCTATGTCATTAGATTCTCTTGAGTTGGGTTTGACTTCTGGCAAAAAGCTTGTTCTCCTGTCTGCTAATTTATTTTAGACAGACAAATCAGATCATGGTAGTTTGGACACAACTTCAGAATGATCTTGAGCAGACACCTTTGCTAAATACATAGGTAAGGCTGACCCAGATTCACTTAGCTCAGCTTTTTTTTCTTTTTTTCACAAGAATTCCAGCAATCCATCCTTCTAAGGTAGAATTTCCCAACTTTGGCAGATTTAAGATGCATGGACTTCAACAGACAGAATTCCCCAGGCAGCATGCCTTGCCAAGGTTGAGAAACATTGACTTAGAGCAGGGGTGTCAAACTCGATTTCATCGAGGGCCACATCATGGTTGTGTTTGACCTTGGGGGGTGGGTGGGGGTGGCCAGAGTGGGCATGGTCAACTCAACATCACTCGTGTTGGGGGCGCCTTTGCTGGCCAGTGAAAACAGAGCTCGGGAAGCTGCGATGGCTCCCTGCAACCCTCCGCTAGTGAAAACGGAGCTCAGGAGACTGTGACGGCCTCCTGAGCTCCGTTTTCACTGGCAGAGGCACCGCGGGACAGTCCTTCACTGTTTCCAGGGCAGCCCTGGGGGCCAGACTTAAGCACCCTGTGGGCCGTATCCAGCCCATGGGCCTTGAGTTTGACATCCCTGACTTAGAGGCTTTGTAGCCTGTATACATCCTCAGGGAAGGAGGAAGAATGCAAGAGCAATGAAAAACTTGGCATTATGGAGTCAGTGGTGAATTAAGAATGAAACAAACCATTAACTTTGCTTGCCCAAAGCTGGCTGGGAAGGTTACAAACAGTGATCGCAAAACATTGCAACTGTCATACATATGTGCCAGTTGCCAAGCACCCAAGTTTGGTCATGTGACCATAGGGATGGTGCAACAGTCAGAAGTGTGAAAAACAATCATCAGCTACTTTTTTCTCACTGCGGTTGTAACTTTGAATGGTCACTAAATGAATGGTTGTAAGTCTAAAACTTACCTGTATGCACTTTCTATAATGTTCTGGGTAGAATGATCTAGTTATTGACCAGTCATAGATAAGAGACATGGTGTAACCTCTACAAGTAGTGCTCAACTTATGTCCCCAATTGAGCCCAAAATTTCTGTTGCGAAGTGAAACATTTCTTAACTGCGTTTTGCCTCATTTTATGACTTTTCTGGCCATGGTTGTTAAGTGAATCAGTGCAGTTGGTACGTTAGTAACACGGTTGTTAAGTGAATCTAGTTCCCCCATTGACTTGGCTTGTAAGAAGGTTCGCAAAAGGGAATCACATGACCCCAGGACACAGCAGCCGTCATAAATATGAGTCAGTTGCCAAGCGTCTGAATGTTGATCATGTGACCATGGGGATGCTGCAATGGTCATAAGAGTGAAAAATGGTCATAAGTCATTTTTTCCAGTAACGTCTTAACTTTAAACAGTCATTCAATGAACTGTTGTAAATCGACGACTACTTGTATATGATGCATGCACACACCAAGCCCATCTATTCATTTTAAGACTTTAAGACCTATGGCTTTCAACTGCCGGAGCATGGCTGGCTGGGGAATTCTGGGAGTTGAAGTCCCCACGCCTGAAAGTTGCCACGGAAGAGCTCTAGAGCTTGACACGTGCCATTTACAAGCTATGGCACACAGTAAGGAAGCAGCCTTCACAAGGCCCATTGGCAGAGGGCAAAGCCACCCCCAGAGTTCCAGGTAGAAAGAACCTTGTTAAACCCTGGACAGGTGCAAAAAATGTACATTGATTCATCTCAGCTGCCCGACAGGTTATCGCCTTAATGAGCTGTGAAGGTGGGAGGAAGGAAGAGAAAAATCTCTTCGTTTGTCGTTTGACCTTTACATATTTCCCCAGCGAAAATAATAGATATGTCACAAATTTAATCCATGACTTGGGGTCAGAGGTTGCAGTCAGCTAGCAAAGCCGCGCTGTCACGTATTCTCAAAGGTCGCCCAAACATGCTTGCAAATATAGTGCGCATTTCACTCACCCGCTCTTGTAAAAAGGGAAGGAAGCTCACAGCCGATGGCAACCTGAGCTCTCTAGAGGGAAGACCAATTTAGCAGAGAGGCTCTGGGTTGCTGTTAGATGCTTGTTGAGCTTTCTTCTCCATCTGGCCCCTCTTTCTCATACACACACATACACCCGCGCACACACACAGAGAGAGAGAGAGAGAGAGAGAGAGAGAGAGAGAGAGAGAGAGAGATAGAGAGAGAGAGAGAGAGAGAGAGAGAGA
>JANHFL010008673.1:0-15351 GCA_032468155.1 Oxyrhabdium leporinum
AAATCTGCAGAAATGAAAGCAGTAGTTAGATATGCTTGAGTTTGGTTCAGGACTTGTCAAAAACAGGTGTTTATATAGATAATCTTAGACAGTTGTCCTAATGTGCCTCCAGAGCCAGGCACTTTCAGTCTGTGGGCACTCCTAAAACTACGACTCTGTGGTGCAACAGATGTCTAGCAGAGGCAAATCAGATCCATTTTTACTAGACCACTTAACGATGTGGTTCCAGATCAAAAGCAATTAAAACTATTCATTAAGTATATTAAAGAAATAAATTGCTTCTTTTGTTGCAGAGTCCATTCTGGATCGGTCACTGGGACCCGAGGTTTAGTCTTCCAAACTTTTGGATTTGTGCTAGAGTCCCCAACCTCAGTGAACGTCTCTCTAGCAGAATGAGGACTATTCTATATGTAGTATTTATGTGGTGGCTGGTTGTGTGTGCTTTTTAGTTGTTGATTGGTGTGTTGATAACCAACTATTAAGTCATTGGTTGTTGTTTCCATGTGCTGCCAAGCCTGCACCTCCTAAGTACTTGATAATCTGGTGGTAAATCAGCACTCCTGTTGTTTCTTTTGCGCTCAGGAGGCTTTGAAATACAAACCATTTAATAAAAAACTAGCACTGAATTAAAGAATATTTATAAATTGTACTCCAGTTTATCACAATACTTTTTTTTGTACCTACTCATTAAAAATTAATATGGCTGCCCATTGCAATGTAGAATAGTGCTTCCATTTTACAGCTTGAAAAAACCTACCTTTCTCTCCCTGCTTTGCAGTTTTCTTTCTCAAGCTCTGGCAAATTCAGAACAAGAGGAAAAAGCAGGAAACTCTAATAATTCTGGTGAATTCTTTTCCAATCCTGTTGGGCTAGGGCTCCAGCTACATATACATTTCAGCTCTCCCTGCATTGCCTAATGATGACTCTTGCATTCATTTACTGCAGCTCTAGGCGCATAGCATGGCTGAGTGAATGCAAAGCATCAGAGGTGTCATTTCTGGCATGGTCAATGTTTCAAAAGCCTCCCAGCAAGCCATACATCACATTATATTGATATGGTTCCACAAGGCTGCCACATCTGGCATTTGATTTATGGTTTTAAGGTGTTCCTTGTTATTATTTCTTAAAAGCATACACACATATACCTCTTAACAGTCAACAAGGAATCAAAGGAAAGCACTGTTTTACAGTGTGTGATGTGCAGACACCTCTTGCTTAACAAAAGTGAATCAGGAACATATATTGTTCCAAGAGATTAGAAGTGGGGGGAGCTTATTAGAAGTGGGGGTGATGAGAAGTAAGGGAGGAGTTGTGGTGACTTTCTGGGTTGCCTTGGTTATTGGTAAGGGTTATTGGATTGATTTTTTTTGCCTGTGGTCTGGAAGTGTTGTGGGGAAGGGGGTATAGTGTGGAAGATTTGTAGTTGTGCTGTGAAGGCAGCTGGCCAACTGGAATTCAAGGAATTTGAAGAACCAGTTGACCATCCATGAGTGACGGTCAAGGTTGGATGGAGCTCTTTGGTCTGGGGGAGGAATGCATGGATTGGAGGGTGATAGGACAGACAGTAGTTTATGGGGAAGGTGGTGCTGATATGTTAGAGAAGGGGTGTCAAACTCAAGGCCCACGGGCCCGATCTGGCCCATGATGTTGACGGATCCAGCCCACGGGGCCTTCCTTGTTTACCCAATGCTAAGAGGAAAGATCGGGCCAGCATGGCTTCTGCCTGGTCTACCCAATGCAAAGAGGAAACATGCCAGCAGTTTGGGGAGTGGCTTCAAACTTGTGGGGAAACAAAAAGATTCTTACATGAGAGAGAGACAGGCAAGAGTCGATATTTTAGAGACTAGACAATGGAAAAAGACAGAGAAGAGAGAAAAGCTTAAAATGGGCAATCAAGATGTGGAAGCAGATAGAAATAATGATCCAAGAGAGGAATATGGGAGACAAGCTAAGAAATGAATAATAAAAACTTTTAAGGTGGCTAAGAGATGATGTTTAGAAAAGGGAACAGGTTTAATATAGCAGGGACACACACACACACACACAAAAGAAATAGAGGGATGGGATTTAGAGAAAGGGGGATATATAAAACATATAAACCTATACAATATAATCTTATAAATTGAATAAGTAATATGGTGATTGATAGGTTGTTGGTTAAATGTGATAGATATGATTGATAATATTTTATTTACACTAACACTTGCTAAATGTAACAAAGATGATCAATAATAGCCTATTTGTATTAAAAGGTATGATATGCAAAACATGGTGATTGATATAAAAATAATTTTTAAGTAATATGGTGAGTGATAAGCTGAATAAGTTATAATGGAAAATACACTAAAGATATGAAATTTAAAATAGGGAGATTGATACAAAAATGGCATACGATAACTTTATAAGTTGAATAAGCAATATGGTGATTGACAAGTTGAATAAGCAATAATGGAAGACCTTAATATTACATAAATATTTGTGCTAACATTAGAATTATATAAGTTGGTTAAAAGTAATAGTGATAATTGATAATATCTTACCTAGACTAAAGATATGGAATTTAAAATAAGGTGATTGGTATAAAATGACATATTGAAACACTGAATAACTAAACAATAAAGGATGATAATTCATTATAAAGATGTGTAATACTATTAGAATTTTATAATTTTGATACCCAGGTGCCACACTGTTCACACAATGATATGTTTGTAAAAAATAAAAAAATAATTATATAAAAATTAAAGGGCTTTACAGGACAAAAACAGTACTTTAACTTGGCAATTTAGCGCAGGGGTCCCCAACTGCTGGACCATAGCCCACTACTGGACCATGGCCCATTCGGCCCAGTGTGTGCGTGCAGTTCCACTTGTGAGAGCAGCATGCACATGCGTGGGTATGAATTGCCATTCATGAGAACAGCAGGTACATGTGCCCGCCTCTTGCACAAATGGAGCTGCATGCTCACATGCACACATCTGCCACTTACCCAAAACCATCTCCTCTCCCCGCCCCCATCTGAAAAGGTTGGGGAATGCTGATTTAGGAGATCAAGCTTATGGGTGATTTCCATTACACATACTCAGCTGTTTCCCTTTTGTTAATCCATAGCTGAAGCTGTTAGGCAGTTCCATCTTTGACCTGCAGAAGTGAGAGTTAGTTGGTTAGTAAGTACCTGCAGCATTGTGTTTGGGGATAAGGATGTTGAGCAAAAGCCAAGGATGCTCTTACAATGCCTCTGCTTTGGGGTGACAGAAACTACCAGAATTGCCACCACAACTGATGGTAGGGATGACCCACAAGTAGACTTACTGCAAGGTCTACTGTTTTACTGTATAATGAAGAATAGACCTAGGTGGGCAGATTTAATATTTAGAAATGTAACAGTTTGGAGATACAAAATGTTGGAGATAAATTTGTTAAAACATACATATGAGTGCAAGAATGTTATTGGTGCTTCCTGACCTAGTCAGTGTAGGAACATGGATATCTAATCCTTTATCCTGCTAATGATAGCTTGTAAAGATCACTTAATGTCTATTTTACTACAGTCTCAGGAGCAGTAAGCTTTTAAAATTGCTAGCTGAGTTGGTGACATTGAGACAATAGTGAGCTTTATATTAGATCTAACCTTTATTCCCTCTTTGGCAATAAGGGAAAATAAGTTTCACTTTTTTTGCTTCTTTTTTTTTACTGCTGTTAGAAGGGGCGATAATAATGTCACAGTTCAAATGTCTAAACACTGATATGGTCCATATTTATTCAGGGCAACTCATGTACATGTCAAGTGTGCCACTGGAAACAGTAGTGAGAGGTGAAGTAGAAGAGAAATCTCAAGTCTTTAGACATGATATAGCATAGCACTTCTCTTCTCTGGGTGCTTGTGAATGTAGAGGGAGACATCAATCAGCTTTTATTAGAGCTAACTAATCAATCAGCAGGGATGCTCTTTAATTTAATTTTATGATTTATATATTTTATCTTTGCCCAAAGGGTTTGTTTAAATAAGCTTTACTGGAATTATAACCCCAGATTTTCCTGCACATCAGCTGTGCAAACTGAAAGTTCCGGGAATTATAATCCCAACACATTGGAGAATGTCAGGTTGGGGAAGTCTGGTTTAAACACATAGTAGACACATTGGTTGGGGTGGCGTGCTTCATCACTGGAGGTTTTGAAGAAGAGACTGGAGAGCCATTTGTTTGGAATCTTCCAGCCTGAGCAGGGAGTTGGAGTAGAAAACCTCCAAGGTTTTTCCAAACCTGATATTCTGGAGTTTTATGTCCTTGGACTTATGTTAAAATGTCCTGATGCTGTTTTGTCACACATGTGACAAATACATACTTCTATGTAAGAGTGGGAAACCATCAGGACCTCCTTATAAAAGTAATCCTCTCTCTCTGTCTCTCTCTCTCCCTCCCTCCCTCTCTCCCTCCACCCCCTTTGTATTTCTATTGTGATTTCTGTAATTCCACTTTTTTCTTGAAATGCAAAAGTGATTCGACTGATGCTTAACTCAGTTTGGTGCAAAATCATTTGACTTTGTAATGAGATAACAGATTAATTGACCTTTTGAATTTGACTGGCTTCAACACTGGATAGTAATGTTTTGGGTCCAATTCATTTGGATTTTGAGTAGAAAAGGACAAACAGTTCAAATGTCTATATGCAAAAAACTAAAAATTCAGTGGTTGGAACTTTTCCCCTAATTTTGCTTGATTTAAAATAGGTTTTAACCTGAACTTGAAACTATTGAACTCCATTTCAGAATAGACATTTCAGATAGGTTTTACTAAACACATCCAATTATATTTAGGAAAAGGAAGAGAAATGCTTAATTATAAGTTACTAATACATTTCAGAGCTCCATTCTCTTATCAGTAATGGCTCCTCTCTGCAAAGAAACATTACTTTTCCTTTGCAAGGAAAAAAAAGAGAAAGAGATGTGTGTGTGTGTGTGTGTGAGAGAGAGAGAGAGAGAGAGAATTGTGTGTTAAGGCCTGAATTATTTTCTAATGGTAGGCTTTGAATGTTCCAAGGATGAAATCTACCAATTTCCTCTATTTTGATACATAAAACCAGAGAAACTGTTTAGAAAGTATAAAGGCATTCTAAATATATGTTGAAAATGCGAACAACATGAAAGGACATTCTGTTCATTGGTGGACATATACAAAAGTTAAACATTTTGGCTTCAAATGCACACATTGATACAGAGGATTTTAAAAACTAATATTCAATTGAAGCCAGAACTTTTCCTTTTAGGACTGATGGATACACAGTTAGAAAACAGTCATGAAAGATTATTTCAATATATGATAATTCTGACAGTATTATTATATGCACAAAGCTGGAAGGATTACTCACCATGGAGGAAGGGTAAAGGAAATTGACAGAACTTGCTGATTTCTTTGATCAAAGAAAAGACAATATCTGCATTTATTGGTGAGTGGAATACCTTCATGCATTTTTTGTTAAAAATGATATTGTGACTTATAATTTTGATGGTTAGAAAGAGTAAGTTAGAGGAAGAAGGGAATTATAATGTAATCCTAGAGAGAGAGATTTTATTAGAATTTCATGTATAACTGCTGAGAGGACAATCAAAAACCACTTCTTTATATTTTTTCATGTTTCCTGTTCTGTTCTCTTTCTTTTCTTCTATCTCTTTTTGTCTCTTCTTTTCCATTCTTCTTTCTTTCTCACATTTACTATAGTTTTCTTTGAATGTACTTTGTACTATATATATGTAAAATCTTATAATAAAAACTATTTTTAAACAGAAAGATTTTGGAGTGATATGCTATCAATATCTTATTTACTTCTTCCTATCAACCAAGTCACGTGAAATATAAAAATCAATGATGGCCAGGAGTATAAGTGAACTGGAGCTCATTCCTCTGGAAATGAAGCTACTGATACCCAGGTTTCAGTAGAGGAAATTCAATTTGTTCTGAAGCAGACTGGATATCAATTGTTTACGAACATGCTTACGGTTTCAGGAATTTCTATATCCATCGCCATTCAAAACTTTCAATTGCACAGATTTGATTGGCACATCAGCTGGACAAGGACAATTTGGCTACAGTTTTTGATGTCCTAGAAACCTTCCATTAAACAATAATACACCATACATGGGGTAATGCTTATTGCACTATTAAAGGGCTTCCCTCTTTGAATATATTCTATAACGCCTATCTGGAAAAAATAGAACTGCTAATGTTGTCATAGGGTTTTTTTTTGTCTTTTAATGACCCCATAATCCCTTGTGTTGGGGTGGAGTTGGGGCAACTGAATGGAGCTGAGTATTTACTGGCCGGATGCCCTTCCTATCACCAATGCAGAGTTCGCAGCAGACATATACTCATTGTGCCCAGAGAGAGAAATATCTGCCACTACCTAGGATCGAACTCACAGCCTCCTGATTGTGAAGCAATAGCTCCATCTCTAGGCCACTGCACCACTCAATATTGTCATAGAGTTAATATATGAAAATGAAAAGACCTTGCCAGTACCAAAAATGTCTGGCTAGCAGTTTGTCATTGACAAGGCTTCTCTAGTACCATCTTTCCTCTTAACTTCATCAACCTAGTTATTTTCTTTCATTAGGCTAATTTGCCTAAGATGAGGAGGAGGTATCTAATATAAATAATCTTCAACTTACAACCATTTAATAACCATTTAAAGTTACAATAGCATTGAAAAAAAGTGACTTATGACTGTTTTTCACACTTACAACTGTTGCAGCATCCCATGATCATGCAATCAAAATTTGGACATCTGGTAGCTGGCTCATATTTATGACAGTTGCAGTGTCCCAGAGTCATGTGATCACCTTTTGTATCCTTCTGACAAGCAAAGTCAATGGGGAAGCTGGGTTCACTTTACAACCATGTTACTAACTTAACAGCTGCAGTGTGGCAAGAAAGGTCATAAAATGGGTCAACTCGCTTAACAACTGTCTCAGCAGCAGAATTTTTTGGCTCAATTGTGGTTGTAAGTTGAGGACTACCTGTAATCATTTTTGGTTCTGCATCACTGTTTATTGAACATCATCCTAAAGAAATGTTTGGTGCCAGTTGTGCGTTCTAGAGGTACCAGTCAAAGCCCCTTTTTAATTCTCTTAGTCATTTTTTTTTAAATTTCAAATGTTTGTTGATGATAGCTTTAGCTAATATTGTTGTTTTACTGTGTGCATTTATTGCTGTGAAGATAACAAATAAAGCTCTGGAGAAGTTTGCACAGGCTTGTCAACACAGGTTAGACTGAAAAATAGTGACTTGGTCAGAATTATCTAATGATCTTTGTGCCTTAATGTGGTTTAAAAGAATTTAGGAGATTATAAAATGAGGCAATGCTCTAATGTCATCTAAACATGGGGCTTAGCTATCTGGATGGTATTGCATGCTCTCCATCTTTGGTTGTGGAATATAGCTATTTTATTTGGCTGCTATTGATAATTTAGGTGAATTCTATTGAAAAAAAAACCTTTAAAATTTTTTTTAAATGCAATTGTCACTTTCTTACAAAAAACGAAGTGTTCTTTGCTTTGGAAGTTCCTTCAGATGTACGTCCAGCCACTGAGTTTAACGTGCAAAAATACCCAAGAGTGACCTAATTGTTTTTACTTTGGCGGAGGAATTTCTAGCCCAATATATTTAACTTTATAGGTCTTTTGCATTTCATCTTCATTGGACAAAGTGTTGAAGATCTTTGCTGGTTTCCATTATGCTCACCTTTTTGGGCTCCACCCTACCTTTTACTGTTCTGATCAAGATAAATCTTTATTAAGTTGGTCCTCACAATGCTATTTCTCTGGCATTTGAATCATTGCTAAGCTAAGCCATGCTCTGGAAATCAGTTTGATCTTTGTCCACTTTCTTTTCAACATATTTTTTTTGTGGTTTTATTCTGCTGCTTTGCTGGAATTTGAGTGATAATAGCTTTCATTAATGCAATGTAAGTTACAGTCAGATACTTTCATGTAGTTTCAGTCCCTCCCTCCCTCCCTCCCCCCCTCTCTCAAAAAGCATGTCACTTGAATTTGAAAAATGGTAACCCCTCATACCTTATTCTGTGAAGGACTTATGTTCTTCTTCCTAGAGCAAACACTTGAAAAAATTGTTTTAAGAGAAAAGTCAACGACTGATAAATAATAAAAAGACATTTGAGTCTTCTGATAGATCTGCTTCTAGAGATGAAAAGAATAGCAGAATCTGATAGACTGATAGTCCTCTAATATGGGGCCAGCTGTAGTTTGGGAGCGGGCAGGAAACAAAACTATTTCTTTGATTGCTGTAGAGGTGAGCTGGTTAAAAACCACTGCAGTGAATAATCCTATTGCAATGATGACATCCTTTATAAAAGGTTTTGGCAACAAATTCAAACAAATTGTTGTTAAATACAAGCAGAAGGAGAGAGAGAGAGAATAAAGGTATATATAAATTTAATTTGTTGCATGTTGGCAGTTTATAATAAAATATAGTGGCTTTAGTAATTTTACCTTAATGCGGGATTTTTTTTTTTACATGATCCAGAAATATCAAACTAAAACAAGAAAGTTACTGTACTGATATGGAGCCAATCTTATTCTCATTGGTAACAATAGCTCTTGTTTTTCAAATACTTGCCACTATGCCTAAAATAAAAAACCGACTTAAGCTGTGTGAAATATCCGTGACCATAATCCTGTATCTGATACATCAAAATATTGTGTGAGATATTCCAATCTTTGAATACGTTCTTGCAAATTCTGAGTTATCAAGAGATTTCATGAAACCCTGAGATTTCTAATGTGTTTCTAGTGCATTAATTTGAAAGGGTCTAATGCGTTTCTACTGCATTAATTTGAGAGGCTGAGGGAGCCATTCTGAGGTAATAATTCCAAAACTTTTTAAAAAGTCACTCTGCATTCTCTCTTATTCTTCTTAATTGTTGCTTGCTCTCTTTGTGTTTTTAGTCCACAAAGCATCATTTTTTTCACACTTCCCCTTAGTGTACAGTAGCTACGCACATACGTCAGTGACTCTCTATGGCACACCTTCTCTCCCCTTCCCTTTCCCTTCTTTTTCAAGTAGTTCTCAATTTTTGTTCCTTACATTCATTTTCTATTCATTCCATTCTATTCTTTGGAGAGATTAGTAGGGTTTTCTCCTCTATAAGGCTCATACTTTTTTTTTTTAACACTCGTTCTATTTTCATTCTAATGTCTTTCATTTCTTTCCTTTTTGATCATGTCTTTACTTTCCTAAGATCCATTCTGAAAATAACAGTCTGTCCCAGAATCTGAACTTTTCATTATTCTGGCACCTTTTATTAATTCCTTGTATCTTTCATCACAAGCAGGCTTTCAGGTTTCATTTTATTCCTTTGCCATGTATATAGAGGAATAGCTTACCCCGTCTATTGAAAGCAAACATACCTTTCTCCAAGCAGATCCTCATCAAAAGTCACCATTCAGTTAATTAGGGAGTGTCCAGAGACCAATCTTTTTTTTTTTGTGTTCTTTCATTTCATTTTCACCAATCCTTTCATGTCACTTAACAGACATGATATCTTCACATGGGACTTTTTATAGGAGTGTAGTAGCCCATTTTCGGACTAACACATTATATTAAAAGATATAAGCTTTTGTGAACTGCAGCTCATTTCATCAGATGCACAGAGTGGCTAGACTGATGTAGGATTTAAATTGAGGTGAGACAGAGTGGGGGAAAGGGAGGGGAAGACAGGTTGGTTATACAGATGCAGGTTACATGGGAGACAGATTACAAATACCTTATCAACCAACTATGGTAATGTGTTAAAATTCATTTTGTTTGTTGAGATTGCCTAGAACCCTTTGATGTATGTAAGTTCAGCAATCTCTCACTGAATGGTACTGTTAAAGGCCTGTTTTTCCAAAATAATCACTTTGAGATCTGCCACAGAATATCGCATATGGTACATCAAAAGAAAAGTGGTTCCCGCTGTTGTATACTTCTGTCAACACGACTTTGGAAAAGCAGCTGTAGTGGGGAATAATGTTGAAATTATCTCTTGAGGATATGAAAGAACTATAGCTGTAACACTATATCAACTGTCATGCGTGTTTTTTAAATAGCATCATATTGAATAAAACTTCATTACAGTCATGGACCAGAACACAGCAAAGACACTGGTTGATGAACGTGCAGAAGCAAAAATATATTTATAAGAAAATATAACAAACAGTATACATTTACATTTCTTTATTCTCACTTCAAACATTTGAGCCAGTTCTATGGGTTCATCTGATTCAATTTCAAATAATTCACGTGGGACAAACCTCTAGGAAGCAGGTATAATCAAATTTGCCTTCTAAAAGACACGGCATTAAATCAGGCTCTGCAAAATGCCCATAACTATTTAGGGTGCATAAGAGAAAAACTACTGAAATGGGTCTTGGAAATCTGTGAAAAGTTGATACTTCTTTAAAGTTTGACTTAAGTCATTCTTAAGATTATGAGTTATATTCCAGATCCTTAAGTTCATGATCTCTTTAGCTTTATTTATTGCTAGACATAATAAATATTCCAGTAAAAAGCCATAGTAATATAATTTACTTGAGATACACTTTTATCAAATTGATCTAAAGTTGTCAGGGAATATAAGGAGAAGCAATCCAGTTGGTGCCAAATTTAGCCTTAGCTGGACTGTTAAAAATCACTTGTCAGATTTTGGCTTCGATTTTTGGGCATCCCAATTTCTATTATTAACACTACATTGGGAAAACATCTGGGGAATGAATCAATAACATCACTACCCAATCCAAATTGTGACATGACTTAGAAGGTTGAAAAAATGCATCAGATGTGCAAATGCATTATGCAACAAAACAAAAGGAAACCAGTGTTGAAAGAGAATGATTCTAGAGTTGTGGGGAAACAAATCTGCATCCCCTGAAAATCCCTTGCCTTTCCCCTGACCAATAGACTTTGACCTAATAATAATAACAACCCCTCTGTGTTCCCTATCTAGGCAGACAAACATGTCAGCCCCTTCTCAGAAAAGTTTCAAATTAGCTTGTTACAGAGATCTGAAAGGGAAAGCCAAAGGGACTAGCTTAGGCATTGTAGAGGAATATGCTGACAGAGATGACAGATAATTAAGTTGAGACTGATATTCCCCGTAGAATGAGTGCACTGCTTTCTAGTCATAAATCTTGTAATACATAAGCTAATGACCTATCATTCAGAAGTGTGTTGAACAAACAAAATCCCAATGTCCACCTTCATACTGATGTTCACATGTGATGTTCACATCTATAGATATATAACTGTATATCTTCAGAAAAACCTCCATGACATTAATATTCATTGCATGTTGGCTAAACGGAGTGACTCCTTGCATATAGTCTAGGAAACATTCAAAAAATGTCATTTCCCATTTGGGAAAGTCATCCAGAATCACAGTGCTGGCACTATAGTGATGACTACCAGCTCTACTGCTCCTTACAGTCTAATGCCAAGAAAGCATCTCTGAACATTGCCTAACCTGGAAAATGGATACAATGAGAGAAAACATGTTGAGATTAAGTCCAGAGAAGACGAAAGGACTCCTGGTAAACAAATTCTGATACTGAATGAAGCTTACTCAAGCTGGAGATATACTCCCTTAAGAGAAGCAAGTTGAGAGTCTGCAAGTGTTCTTTGATCCTGGCCTAACAATTTGTACATGACAGCTGTCTAAGGATCACATTTCCATATTACAGCCAGTGCACCAACTTTAAACCTTTTGAGTTACTTGGATGTAGTGATAATAATCCACACCTTAACCCAACTGAATTACTGTTATAGGTCGTACATGGGGTTGGCCTCAATAGAGCATCCAGGCTACTGACTGGTGCAAGATATGAGGAGCATATTATTCTTCTACTGAAGATATGCATTGGCTATAAGTGCCAAATGGGCACAATTTAAAGTATTGGCCCTGACTTTTAAAACTCCAAACTATTTAGGATATTGCTATCTGACAGATTACATCCCCTTCTGTGAATTGCCCAGCTACTCAGATTAGCAGGAGATGCTCTTCTAAAGGTATGTTGGCTGCCAGAGGCTTCATATCTGGTACATGAAAGGGCCTTCTCTTATGTGGCTGCCAAGCTAGCAGAATGTGTCTCTCAAGGAAATTTACTTGGCTTCCATTTTCCCAGTATTTTGGAAGTTGATAAAAACAGATCTCTTTCATCAAGCTTGTAATTGTTCATTTATTTCAATTTAATTTAGTTCATTTCAATGTTTGATTTGTATTTAGACATTAATTACTTTAATGCTATTCTAGTTTATATTTTATAGTGTGTTCTTTATGGCTGTAAACTGCCTTGACTGTCAAACAGATTGAAAGATGCATATAAACCCAATTGGAAAATTAAAGTAGTCAAAAAATGAGATTGCTATGCAGGCTATCTCAGATAATTCCATGAAAATGGTAATTAAGCAACATCCCAAAAGCAACTTGTTTTCCTTCATTGGAATTCATTACACCCCTTTAAACCCCCCCCCCCCAAAGTAATGCACTTTAGAAAATGTAGTTGTTGTAAGTTGCATGTGGAAGTTGCTGAATCTCAACCTGCTTATGATTTCCCTCAAGTGCACTCAAAAAATAAACAAAGCTGAACCTAATCAAATCCATTGATTATCCAATCCCGAATGGATTGTTTCATCCTTCTTTAACAAACATCCTTGAAGTGAAGTGCTCAGTATCAAAGTTATACTCAAAAAGATTTTGACTTTCAGTGTCATAAAAATAATTAGCAGAATGCTTCTTGTTTACATGCCAGATTTCACTGCATTTTGTTGCCACATTAAGTTTTAAAAGAATTAAAAAGGGACGGGGTACTTTTCTTTTTTTTAAAGAAGAGTCTCAGACAGTGAAATGGCTTTACTTGCCCTTGGGGTTCCTTGGAGGAGAGATGAACAAGAAGTTAATGTCAGTTCAGGTGGCTTTATCATACTCACCCATGTGACAATTGGAAAAGTAGAATTCAGTGTGAATTATAATTTTCTTTTGTTCCTTTGTTTTTTGCACTGACTAAAATAATAGTATCTATTTATTTATTTACTAAATATATAGATCACCTGATTCCCAATGACCACAGGAAGTTTACAAGTAATTAAACTCAAGGAAAAAAAATACCATGTTTATTTAATATGCCTAGAGCTGGTGAACATATGTAGAGGTTGCTATGACTGCTTGAAATAGAATTGGAACAGAACTCAAAGGATATTTAATTCAATCTTTGATGAAGGTAGATGCTACCACAATTTTCCCAACTGGGAGGGCATATAGTGTGATATAACCAACTATGTCTGTTACTTCGCAAAACAGTTTTTATTACCCAGGGTTTCTTCTTGTTTAAGGGAATTTTTTAAAATTTATTTAAAACCTTTGTTTGTAATTTGTAATTCGAATTCGCTCATTCAGATTATCTTCAATATATTGTGGTTTTAATGTATTACCATGTGATGAGATGGGTGGCAAACAAATTTAATAAATAAATAATATATATTTCATAAGAGTGGAAAGAAAGTTGCTTCACTTTATATGTGGCAATTTCATATCCACCATCCATTTTCTTCTGTTGAAAAATATCAATTCTTTCAATCTTCTGTTGTGCAGTTTTGTATAACTTGATTTCCAGGACCTTCATGGCTTTAGACATACACAGAATTACTGGAAAGCATCAATAAATTTCTTTAACCAATCTGTTGAAGTATTTATGTTTCTGTCAGCCAAGGAAAACTGGTATTTTTCTGTACAAAAAATATGCTTGTTAATAAGCATTTACAAAAACAAAACAAAACAGGTGCATTGGTTCTTTAGATGAACCTAGCTCTAATTTCATCTTCCTTTCTTGTTCTTCTTTTAAATTTAAAATTATTTCAACTTCTGCAGCCAAAATTTTTCCTTGTCTTTAAAGAGAATGCTTTTTAATCAGAGGGATTGTTAATCATGAAAAACAACAGGGAAAAGGGATTATAATTAAAAGGTCCAAAACAATAGACAGTGTTCTTGCCTATTCCAGACACAAAAGAAACCAAAAAATGAAAGCTTTCTACATTTTAAACATGCACAGCATTGAATATTCTGCCACCACTTTTATCCATCTCAGAGGATAAGCATTTGGAATCAGTGAATCTTCAAAGTAAACTGACATTTGATTAGACTGTTAAAAATTAGGCGCCTCCTTTTAAAGTAGTAGTTCAAATAATGTCAGCCAGAATAAATGTACCGTGCAATCATTCTTATAATTGGAGACAATGAAATCAGCTAGCCTGGCTTGACTGAAATCAGCAAGAAACATAGACTGGGGGAACAGTCAAAGTCAAGCTGGTTTTGTGGAAGACTTATTTGCTTACCCCACATAATGCTGGTTCAGAGCAATGGGAGGTAATCAAAACAATTTGATTATAATTATAGGTATGTCGTTGACCCTACTATTCTGTCTGTTAATTTTACCTCTGTGAAAAAGATAGAAATTACACGTAAAAGCACACTAGGGGGCAGCATCTGGCCAGATTTGGCTAAACTAGAGCACTAAGTAGGGTCAAACCTAAGTTCAATTTGGAAGACAGCCCAAAGAAACAAGAAGTTTTTTTTTTAAAAAACTTGGGTAAACACACCTTGGCAAAATATGTCCACACAATTCTAAGAAAACTAAATGAATAGCGTCCAATGAAGTTACTCAAGAGTTTTTATTTTTCACTGCAGAACAGGGATGCTGACTTTGTACCTAGCAAAGGCAAGGACGTGGCAAAGAGAATAAGGAGAAAAAAGAACTACAAGTGTTTTGTGCAATTTGTCCTGATGTATTATCTTTTTAGTCAGAAATAATGAGGCAAGTGATCCCATTGCAGAATAGAACTGTGTTGATAGAGAAAGATCTATCTTTTTTGCATTCAGTGTAGTCTCAATCCACGTTAATGGAGTATGAAGTTTGAGCCGATTCTAAAACTAACAGATTAATCAATTACTTAATATTTTAAATTTATTAATCACATTTTTTAATCCCACTGCAATAATGGACAGACTCTCAGCAGCTCACAACGTGTAACAGAATAATACTGTACTGTACTGTATAATATTAAAAATCAAAATTACAGAAACATATTAAGCTGATCAGCAACTGGTGTCAAGCCTCAAGTATTCTTCAGAAAGCTCCATTTTCAGCTGTTTTTAGAAAAGAACTGGTTGGGCCAACCAAACTTTCAGCAGGTGGCTCTTCCAGAGGGCAAGGTCAGCCTGATTAATTAATTAATTTATTTATTTATTTTTACATTTATATACCGCCCCATTCCGAAGACTCAGGGCGGTTTACAGCTTATAAGCAAT
>JANHFL010008674.1:0-10194 GCA_032468155.1 Oxyrhabdium leporinum
GGGAATGGAAGTCAGAGCTGAAGAAGCTTCTTGGATGAGAAGCGAAATGTCTTCAAAAGAAAAATCAGAAAGTCCAGTTGCCTCCTGAAAAAAAGCACCTTTGGGACAACCATGGCCTGGAGGACTGAGAATCTCTACAGACTTCTGTCTTGAGAAGGTTCCCCACCCAACCCCGCAGGTCCCTTTGGATGGGGAGGCGCATCCATAACACCTTAGGAGGGCAATTCCTGGGAGAAGAAGTTGGGGGCTTGTGCTGCGGAGACTCCTCTTAAAACCGGAGTGCAGCCTGCCTCTCCTGATGTGGGGTATATGTATAATAAATGTGAGCGAGCAAGCTTGCCTTGGGCTGTTGTCCAAAGCTGAGCAGCGTTGGGCCTGGTTGATGTTTGGGTGGGAGACCACCAGGAGATTCCGGGACTGTGGAGTAGTTGGGGAGTTGAAAAATGAAGAAGGTAGGACGTGCTATATTGCTGCCAGGAAAATTAGTATTGACGATGTCAGTATTGTTTGGAATTGAGCTGAGCACACAGGAATCTTGACCTTTTAGTTGTTGGAATGCCTGGAGTATCTTTCCATGAGCCTTTCTATTCTAGTTTAAGAATTACAATTAATAAATAAAATAAGAAATTACAATTACAGTATGACTGGCTGGGGAATTCTGGGAACTGAATCCACACCCCTTAAAGTTGTCAAGGTTGAGAAACATGCTCACCTTAGTTTTATGATTTTTATTTTGTGTGTGTCTGTGTGTGCAAATTCAGTCAGTCTTGATTATTTTACTATATGTACAAACGGGTGAGTTAATATGGTGACCAAGTGATTTGACAACCAAGCTGTGCAAAGGTAATCTTAATCTTTAATTCAAAGCCTATGAGGCAGTTGCAGTTACAAACTGGTTAGTATTCTTGGACATTTCAGCATGACAAATGTTAGCCGGTTGGGATTCTTCAATTTTGCATGCTGGCTTTTATTCACAATGTCCTTCCAAGTTTTGATATTTCTAGGATGCGTTTTGAGGAGTTCCTTGACTTGCATCTTCTCTTTGTTTTCATGCTGAAGGATATTTCATGTAGTCCGAAGGCAGAAAATGAAAGGGAAAGGCAGAAGCGCTGTTGGAAAGCAGCAGGACTCTTGTGATGTGTGGCTGGATCCTTCAGCACTCAAAAGACGCAAAGTGATGGTAATTTATTTATATCCCACCTTTATTATTTTTTATAAATAATTCAAGGTGGTGAATAAACACAATACTTCTCCCTCTTCCTATTTTCTCCATAATAAAAACTGAGGTGTGTTGAGCTGGGCCAAAGGCAACCAGCCTGCTTTCATCTCTAAAGCAGGACTAGAAGGCTCTGGATCTCTTGGTGACTAGCCCAAAATCACCCAGTTGGCTTTCATGACTAAGGCAGAACTAGAACTCAAAGCCTCCTGGTTTTTAGCCTGGTGTTTTAACCAATAGACCAAACTGGCTCTAATGTACTAAGATAATTTATTTCATACAGTGTTAAAGCTGAACAACAAAATAACACGAGATATTTCATTGTGCTGGTAATCTGAAACTTGTCATCTTTCCAGGCCTTCAGACAGCGGAGCCCTTTGTGGCCTGGTTCATACAATAAGCTAAGCCATGATGGCTTGCTCATTTTGGGGTTAATGTATTGGGTGAATTTGCCCGATTGGGATTTGTATATTGTGATTTATATTTAGCAGAAATTGAGTAGGAAACCAGACCATTGTGGTTTTGTCAATGATGGTTAAGCTAACCATGATTTAGGATGTACAATCTTAGCCAGTATCTACCTTGGAATACTGTATCAACAGGAAGTCTGAGGAGGTGAACAGATTGGCAAGCACCCAGGAAGGCTAGATCAGCTCTAGATCAGATATATTACTTATTTTACCTTAGTTTGATTTTGCCGAGAATGACCTTTAGAAATACCGGAAAGATACCTTAAAGTCACATATAACAATTGTATTAAGTACCAGTATTATGGTGCTATACAGGTAGTCCCTTGACTTATGATTGGTTGCTTAGCAACCATTTGAAATTATGATGGACCTACCTGGGGGATACTTATGACCCAGATTTGAAGTTATGATGGTGTGGGAGGAGAGGGGGCTGTGATCACATGACTACACTTCAAGTGTTCATTGGCCAGGCTGCACTTATAGCTCTTGGCAGCATTCCATGGTCATGTGACTACGTATTATCACATTTTAGCTGAAAACTGGCAATTCTTTTCAGCAAAACCATGCTCACAGCAAACCATTGGTTTGTTTAACAACTGTGATTTGTTTAACAAATGCTGCAAAAAAAAAGGTGGTAAAATAGATCAGTCACGTGACCATGGCCATCATTGTGGTGGGCAGGCTCCATTATGATCACAACCCGAGGATCACCTGTAGTTGAAAAAACATCAAGTTATTTTAATTACTGGTCACACATTGCAAAAACATGGTGGGAGGAAGGTTCCTTTGGCTTAACATGTGCTACAAACCCAAGCTAGTCACAGCGTGACGGCATTTTTCCAAAAGAAGATACGATTGCCAGGAAGGTTTTGTGACCAGGAACACTCCTGTCAATAGAGGAAATCACACTATGACAGGGGTGTCAAACTGGTGGCCCACAGGCCGGATGCGTCACATGCAGGCCACGCCCACCCCAGCTCTGTGAAGGGAAAAAAAGTCACGGTACATCACGTGACGGCAATGTGATGCAGCGAGTTTGACATCCATACACTATGCCTATTGGTTGCAGATGCTGTTCAAATTGGCTTTATATAAGTAATTCATTATTAATTTAGGGTTTGGGATTAACTAGTGTATGCAATATGCTAAAAGTAATGCATGAGGACAGTTGCTCTTAATTCTGTTTTGTTCCATCTAGAATGTTGCCACTAAGCCAGCCTTAACTCTCCTGGGCCAGGACTCCCATCCTGCTGCAATAATTGGACCTCATCCATGCACTAAACAAACCACTATTTCTACTTTCTTCACTGCTCAGAAAGCAGGTACGGTCTGTTTTTTCCCCCCAAGTGGGAACAATTGTAAGGTACTCATGACATGAGAAGAGATTTGTCTTCAGAGAAATAATTACCGATTTGACTCATTATGCACACTGCACTGTAACATCAACAGACCAAATGGCTCAAGTTCTTTGCTAAGCCACAATAGACAAATCCAGCATGCCATGTTGTGTAAGTGCAGCTTGTAGGTTTGTAACTATGTTGGGTAAAATGAGGGATTCCAAAACACAGATTTCTCCCTCCATAATCCTCTAGTAAAGAAACCCACCGTTTGTTTTATTTTGTTGCTGGGGGAGAGTTAGACCGTGCACGTATAAAATTATTCAGAGTTAGGCTTTGGAAGAATTAGTGAAAATACTTTAGGCTTAACTGAAATAAATATTTCTCATCTAAGTTTATGCTTGTGTACAAATGTAATGAGGGCTACACACCGATCATCCCAAAGGGGACTGGGAGAACATGGCCACCCTCTCTTCATTATGGAGTTAACGGGGCGTGCTAAGCCATCATGTAATCTGTCAGATTCTGGCATAAAGCCATTACGGTTTCAATGAACAGTGGTTTAGCGCAATGTAAACTCTCCATTATAATTTGAATAGGATTTAGTACATGCTGTCTAAGCTGGTAGAAATTCTATTTCTTTACATGCTGCTTCAACAATGTCACAAATGCCCTAATCTGCAGCAGGCAACTTCTGGATTCCTGTTAAAATGAGGCAGAAGTGAGAGTGATAGGTCTGGGAAATGCAGCACCCACCCAGGTTTAATCTCCCCATTAATGCATTTGGAGCCTCTCCCTCGACAAGCTGAATAGGACAACTCATCGTAGCCAACTTGCTGCAGGACAATTTAACAATTCAATTATTTAAAATAAATATTTTGGTTTTTTGTCATTCACATTTCATCTGCCCTTTCTTTGGCATCCTTTAATGATTCTATTCCATTTCTTTGATATTAATGTAACTCTTGTCCCGTGGCGAGTTGGCTTGTGGTAAGTTGGCGAATTGTCATAGATCTTGCCAGAAATGCTTCTGCAGTACCTTAACTTAGGAAAGTAGCCAGTTATGGTGGATGAACTGGCACGGAGGGTTTTTGGTCTGTTATCCAAGTACCAGGTAGATGGGGATGCAGGCTGCAGCATCTGCTGACACTTGGAAGCTATTGGCCACATTTCCAGTGGGACTTGGGGCCATGTTTTGGAGTTTAAAAGTGGCAATTGAAAGAGTTTGCCTGCCAGAGTCTTTTTCCTGCCAGAGAATTATATTCTCATCCTTAACTCCTGAAAATTTTAACCATATTCATTCACTATCATGTAATGGATATATCCCTACACAAAGTCAGAAGCTGCATTGCAGTTCCTCACCCAACCACCCCACTCCTCCATCTCCCCATTACTAGAGAAATGCTGCAGTCTGCTCTTGAAACGTGGAGAGAGGTGGGGAGACTTATGAACTTTCTTGAATATCATTGTGAAAATGGAAGCTCTTCAAATACATCAGGGTTGCAAAAAGCCCCACCACTAGATGGCAGCAAAAAGATAAACAAATGTAAACCTTTAGTGCCATCTAGTGGTCAGCTTTTTCACCCGATATTTTAGCAGCTACAGTCATTGCACATTTTCAAGGTTAGATAGTAAATAGTAAGTTCAAATAACTTGCACATACATTTGCCGAGCTCTATATAAGAGGATTTATTATTTGCTATTCCATCTCACTCTTCACTGCAAAGACATACAAAACACACAATGTCACCCAAAAAACTTGTCTCTCCGCTGCATTAATACTACTAAAAGGTGTGGAGGATGTGTAACAACTCCTGTTCCACTACTTATTCTTCACAACTTCAAAAACTGGGGAAAAGGTAATTGAGGAAAGCAGCAACATTTGAAGTTTTTTTCCAAGTCTTTTCTTTAGATAACAGTTCTTGGTTGTTTCTTTCAATTCCACAGAAGAGCAAGAGAAGGAATAATTGAGACCTAGTAAGAAAGACATGTTGATCATTCAGGCATAGTACTAGTTAGAACAAGAGCCTGATCAGTATTTGTATTACTTGTTTCACTGGTTAGCAAGTCAGTTTTTTGCAACAACAAACTCATCCCCCAAACTTTTTCTTTTAAACACAGAGGCTAAGGCACACTTTTTTCCTGAATTAAATGATCTTCCCCTCCTAGATAAGCTTTCGATAGCCAAGGCTTCTGCCCAAGTCCCTGTCTTGGCAAAGCTTCTGGAGACCACAGTAAATCAAACAAGGAGATAGGTCTCCAAGGGCAGGTCATCTGTCTAGCAGGGAGAACATCAGATCTCTTAGATTCAGGTAGACTCTTGAGAGACGGAGCATAGGATCCAGAATAGGATTTTGGATTTATAGCATTTTTCCCCCCAGTCATTTATCTGGGTCTTGAAGTAAAACAGCTGCACCTGTCATTTCCCTAGATGCTGGGCTACATAAAGGCTCTATATTTGATCTCTGGCTGATTCAGATTCCATTGTTTTTGTCAGGGGAAAAGACCACAGACCTAAACCAACAGTTAACAACCTCCGCATTGAACAACATTGTCAATCTAAAAGACTCTGAATTGCTTAGAGGGAAAAGGGCTCTGGCTTCTGTCCTTCAACCCTCACGCCTGCAAGACTGCCAAAGACAACCCTCAAAGGCAACCAACGGTCCTTTCCTTTGCAATTCTCTTCCCGCTCGAGCCCAGAGCCACACCAGCAACCCCCCTGTTGCTCGGGAGGATGATGCCATTACAGAAGGGGGGGCTTTTCTGACTACAGATCGCATCCAGCACCTGGAAGAAAAGGGGGATCTTCAGCAGCAGGTGGCTCCGGTGTCCCCTCTGAGAGAGAAAAAGGATGGCTGGCAAAGAGGAGAGAGCCCCACTTCTTCTCAAAGAAGCCCAAGCTTTAAAAGAATTCCGAACCAAAGAGTGGACGCAAGGAAACGGCACAGACTCCTTTCCTCTTGGGTGGGTGCTACTTTTGCGGACGACTCTGAAAATATGGATCCTGCACTGGGAAAAACCCTACCAGAAGGAGCATATTTGAGGGATTTCAACCAAACTGGATTCTGTAAAAACTATATGGATGCCATTAGCTACAAGAACAGCTCCCTAGCTTCAACTCAGCGGCTGTTCACACAGGACTCCGAGGGCTATAGAGTAATTTTGCACCGCTTTGGAGGAGGAGGCAGCAAACCGTCCTTGGCAAAGGAGCTCTGGTGGGGCAAAAGCACCCCTGCAAGAAGCTCCTTCAATAAAAAGAGCTGCTTTAGGGATGGTTTGGCTGGAGACAGAAGCCCCCCTGGGTCTCTGGGCAGGAGCGTTTCTCCTCTGACAGAACAACATAGTGAAAAGTCATGCTATGACTTGCTATTCACAGAGGATTCAGAAGGCAATAAAGTCATTAAACACTAAATCGTAATTGCTCTGTGAGATAGCCATGCTCGGTGCCTTAGAAAACAAACCTGGCTTAAAGGGCCCCTTTGTATATTGCCTGTGGCTGTGTGTCGCATACCTAACCTGTTTTGTTCAACATGCTTTCTTCAGTGTGTGAGCTAATAAAAGAAACCGAGGAATGCAGTCTTAATCCTGGTGTCTAGAAAGACGTCAGACTGCTCTAGAATTGTTCCACGAGATGAGATTCGACTAGCTTTCATTCAGGTAGCTTAAAGGTCGGCTAAGATGGGTTTAAACGACATGGGTTCAGCCACAGCACCACTTAAAAGTTGGTACTGCTGACCAGTCCTCGCTGCTTCAGAATGGAGGGCGGGGGGGGGAGGGACTTTTGTTTTTTAGAAAGCAGCAGACCCACCAGGTCAGCTGAACCTGACTCCATGCACCTTCAGCAAGATCCAGCCTGCCAACATGGGTCTACTCTTCCGTCCCTTTAGGCGACGTTTTAAGACTAAAACACCAGTTTGTATGTTTACAAAGAACTCCAATCAATGAGCACGAACAGGACTCACAGTTGTTCTGCCACAGTGAGAACCTGGTGTGCTCCAGAGGCTTTGGATTTGAAGGCCAATCAGCCTGAGCCTCAGGCTAATGGCAAGAGCTTTTGGGAATTGTAGCCCAAAATGACTGGTAAGTACCAGATTTCCTACATCTGGCTTTGCAATATCTTTAACTCAATAGAATATTAACAGTGAGAAAAGAGGAAAGAATGGGTAAAAAATGGAAGCTTGTTTTGTGCGCCATGGGAAAGAGAGTTGTAAATTCCCTGAGGGTTGAAGTTAGTGATTTAAACCGTCGTGGTTCCCCTAGATAACAGTGGCAACATCACAAACTATCATGCTACAGTTGCTGCTGACGAAGGACCAGCAAGTGCTCAAAAGGCTTCTAAAATATACTGCAAAAACTTTTCCACACTTTTGCACTTCTACAAATTGTCAGGAAGTTCTGAAAGATTATTAGTGATAGCATTTTTAAACATGCAGACAAGCACTAGAAAAGACCTTCCAATTGCTTTAAAAATGCCATGGCCTGATGCTGCACCGCAGTCCAAGGAGTTATTTTTGCAAATTCTTGGGTGGGGAGGGCAACTGAGGGGCTGCTTTGAGGGTTCTTGGGTCACAGGTGCTTCACTAGGAAGAGATGTTTGTAGATGCACATGAAGATAAAACTGCAAACATCATTAAAGCAGCTGTGCCAGAACCCTATGCTCTGCCTGGACCAAAACTTTGCAAAGCCCCGTCTTCACAGTAGGGTTTCATTCTCCTATGAAACCAGCACAACTGATCAAGCCACCCTTGGATTGTGCTAACCATCCCCGCCAGTGCTAAAGCATCTTACCAAATTCACGGTTTATTTTGCTGCCCTCCCACTAGAAACTTGACCGTGTGCTATTCTTCCATTTGTGTTAATTTAACCTGCTTGCCCCTGCACTTAAAGCAAAGAGTGAGGCACGCAGATGTGTTTTGTCTCAACAAATGAAAAAGAAGAATTTTAGCTTTACAGAGCTGAATTACAAGACTGGGTAGCCGCCTGAATTCAAAGGGGTAAACACTCTGGAGTGCACATAGGTGTGCTTCTCACATGTGCCAGCAACTCCGTAGATGTATTTAAGGAGGTGTTGACAGGTGGACTCCAAGTCTACTTTCAAATCTGTAGTGCTGCACAGCTTTAGTGTATATCATCAACAACCAGATTTAAATTCAATGCTTCAATTAGATGCTTGATTCCATCTTTAGTCAGTTGTTTGAAGAATGTTGGTTGTGGAGAAAGGCTGAGGAAAATAAGAACTTTTCAGAAATCTACCTTTACAAAACAAAATCTTGGGACTCAACAGTTTAAGTATTCACAGGCTTCAGATCTGCAGCAAGAATATAAAATGAATTCCTTTTTTAAATGAAAATCATCACCGTCGGCCACCGGCAATTCCAACTTTAAAAGAATCCGTACTCACTGTTCCAGTTCAGAATGTGGAAAAGTTTTACCTTAAAAAAAAGCTGTGTGGAAAATGTCAGTTTCTCTTACTTGTGTGTTCCTTTTGCACAAAAGCACACACGAAGCCTAACTCCTAAAGGATATTTAATGTTCAAGGAAGGCAGCCACTGTAGAGAAAAATCTTAAGGAGCATACTAACGTAAGAAATGAACAGAACTGTCAGTTCTTTTTCATATTTACATCTTCATCTTTCAAAGCAAATTTCCTTCTTAAAACTTCTGCTATAAGAATCGCAGGATCCTCTTCTTTCAGTAAACTTCTGTTCCTAAAAGGAAGATACCAGATGAAGGATGTTACATAAGAGTATGGGGAGATTTTCATAAGCTGCAATTGTTCCTGAATTATTTACCAACGTTCTAAAATATTTACCAACATTCTAAAATAAGCTGGCAGCCTTTTCATCAATTTTATTACCCGAGTGGTTTATTTCTTCCCAAGATCATAGCTAAGATGATGATCTACAAACATTGTACTATAAAGGGCTTAGATCAGTGTTTCTCAATCTCGGCAAATTTAAGACCTGTGGACTTCAACTCCCAGAATTCCCCATGGCTGCCTGGGGAATTCTGGAAGTCCACAGGTCTTAAAGTTGCCAAGGCTGAGAAACACTGGCTTAGATTTTTTTTTAAATTTCCTTTGGCTTGTTCTCGTTATGAGCCGTGGTGGCGCAGTGATTTAGAGTGCTGTTCTGCTGACTGCCGGCTGACTGCAATTCAGCAGTTCAAATCTCATCAGGCTCAAGGTTGATTCAGCCTTCCATCCTTCCGAGATGGGTAATGGTGTAGACTGGTTAGCCAAGTCCTTCCAAAATGAAAAATTTATGGTCAGTGGCCACAAAAGATGCACTGCCCTAAAATCCAAAACAATACAACGAAAGCTATGCAATACTTTTTCCATGTTATTCAGGTTACTTTAAGACCCGTAGACTTCAACTCCCAAGAAATCAATTTTATTACTAAAAGACTGGCATGGGGGTTTGGAATTAAACATTTAAATGTGAGCTCACTTATTTACAATGTGTTTCTCCCATCTGTTTCAGTTCTAGTGTACATGCAGTTTTCCCCTGATAATGAGGTAATTCTGTTTACTGGTTTAATTAACTTGAGGTAAGAGCAAGAATCCCAATGGATGAGCATATTAAAACATGCCAGGAGGATTTAAAATACAACTGATGTTAAGGTCTAATATGGAAAAGCATCCTTTAAAGAACTCCACACTTCCTTCAGTTCTGTTTTGCCCCATACATTGAATAAAAAAAGTCTTCAGCTTCTCTGCCGTGAAGGCCTGCAGCTTAGTTTTTATTCAGTCTGGTCAAGCTTCGTTTAGGCCCAGTCTGCTTGCTGCTGACTGGCTAGTTCGAATGAGCAGCTTCAGGGACTGGGACGTGGCAGCCAATCAACAAGGCCCTTTCAGTTCAGCCCGATGAGACAAAGGAAGCAACCTCCCCTTTCACTGGCTGCTGCTGCTGCTGCTGCTGCCTCAATCCCTGAAGCAGGAGGCTGCTGTGACCCAGTCCAGGCCTAGGCCTGCTGGCCACATGGCCCCAAGTCTTTTACTCAGAAGCTGGTGAAAATGTTTTCCTTAGATTTCACTTTCTTACAGTTTCACCATCATCTGAATAAAACACTTTGGCTTCTCTTCTGGACCTCTGGAGATCTTCAAAAAGTAAGTAATAAAGTAAATGGCATGATTAACATTTCCATTATTTTCAGTGGGAAGTAAAGGTAAT